>JACEFZ010008185.1:0-92500 GCA_014155875.1 Cepaea nemoralis
ATGAACGTCGCGGGCCGGATCCGGCCCGCGGGCCATAGTTTGGTGACCCCTGGACAAGACTAAACTAAACTATGTACCCATGAACAGCAAACAAACGCTGTGACATGTTCTGGGGCTTCCTGCCTTGGGCCGTGGCTTGTCTCCTATGATTACTTGTGTACTGTAAAGCGTTTAAACTGTTCTGTCTGTGACTGTTACTGTAAGTCCTGTGTTTTTGCTACTGTATGCATTTTACGCTGTCGTTATTTCCTGATGGACAGAGAGAGATATGTAATACAGGATTGTGAGGCAGGAAGACAGACGGACGGACAGATGGAGAGAGATAGAGAGAGAGAGGGGGGAGCGATAAGCGGGCGGGCGGATGGATAGATGGATGGATGGATGGATGGATGGATGGATGGATGGATGGAAGGACGGACGGACGAACGGACGGACGGACAGACGGACGGACGGACGGACGAACGGATGGATGGATGGATGGGTGGATGGATGGATGGATGGATAGATAGATAATAGATAGATAGATAGATAGATAGATAGATAGATAGAGATAGATAGATAGATAGATAGATAGGTGGGTAGATAGATAGATAGATAGATGGATGGATGGATAGATAGATAGATAGATAGATAGATGAGGGTTGGTAGATAGATAGATAGCTCGCTCGCCGTATAGCTCGCTCGCTCGCTCGCTCGCTCGCTCCTCGCTCGCTCGCTCGCTCGCTCGCTCGCTCGCTCGCTCGCTCAGCTCGCTCGCTCGCTCGCTCGCTCGCTCGCTCGCTCGCTCGCTCGCTCGCTCGCTCGCTCGCTCGCTCGCTCGCTCGCTCGCTCGCTCGCTCGCTCGCTCGCTCGCTCGCTCGCTCGCTCGCTCGCTCGCTCGCTCGCTCGCTCGCTCGCTCGCTCGCTCGCTCGCTCGCTCGCTCGCTCGCTCGCCTCGCTCGCTCGCTCGCTCGCTCGCTCGCTCGCTCGCTCGCTCGCTCGCTCGCTCGCTCGCTCGCTGCTCGCTCGCTCGCTCGCTCGCTCGCTCGCTCGCTCGCTCCTCGCTCGCTCGCTCGCTCGCTACTTCATTCTCGCTCGCTGCTCGTCCTCGATAGCTCGCTCGCTTCTTAGGCCCCGGCCCGCCGCAGTATTACCACTCTGTTCCGACGTCAGCCTCTAGCCATGACCGCTCCCTGGTCCGCGTCCTGCTTCGAGCTTCGTCTGTCAGCCTGGCTGCCACTTAGCCCGGCCCAAGTAGCAATCAGCGCTCAAGCATACATTGGCAGCACTCAAGCGCCTGCTGGCTGAGCCGTCGTGTCCTTTCTTATGACAGACATTTGTCGCTGGCCATTGAGGGCCTGTCCATGAGATAAATGTATAGCAGACAGACAGACACATAGATAGCTGGTCAGTCAGTCAGACAGACAGATTGTTAGCCGGTCAGTCGAACGGATATACAGATGGAGCTTAGACAGACTAATAGACAGACCAAATATACTGACTGATATATCAATTTGGGAACCCTTCGAGGCCATTAAGACAGTTCAAAAATAAATACACATGAGGTGTTTGTCCTATAACAGTGTGGTGATGATATGATAAGGCTGTGTGTGTGGAAGGCTCGTGTCGATATAGTGGACAAGTCTCGTCTGGATTTATAAACATTCGTTTATTCGTTGAAATCATACATCTTCTGACTGATGATGGTAAACACGGACATCTTTCCTAGTTGAATCCCAAGTCCCAAGTCCCCCAAGTGACGTGTGTGCAAGCCCTGGATACGTCTACCCATTCGTGCATACACGTTCACTAACTAATGATTTCCCACTAGTTAATGAATGCGCAGCATCCATTAACTCTCCACTCCTAAGCTAACTCCCTTTACTGTTATATATACTTCCCCTTCTTCAAGGAGACTTTTTCCCTGAAAAAGTCTCAACCCCAACTCTTAACCACTTTACTCTACGGTTCTATACCACACCTGCCCAACAATCCCATATATTTCCTAAGTCAAATCTCACCCTCCTATCTCATCATAGCCAAATGCTAAGCAGAGACATACTTCATACAATATCAACAATGCAAAACTCTCTACAAAATCCGTTATAAAGTTCTCCACAAAATCTCTCTACAAAACTCTCTATAAGCGAACTGCTTTTAAAGTGTCCATCTAAATTATGATTGACAAAAATTGAAGATATTTCCCTTATCTTTTTCTCACTTATTCACATTCTCGCTATTCCAGGATAGACAGAAAAGTTTAGTTAAGTCGGTTAGGTTGGGTAGGTGCGCACCTTAAAAAAAATAGAAAGTAAGGAAAAAGTAAGAAGTAATCACATTTCTCTTCCCATGCATTCTCAAAACTTTATAAAAATAAAGTTTCTAAAATTTATCTTCATTTCCGTCAATAATAATTGTTGTTATCAAAAAGTTGATCCAAAACTACAACCCTTTTGTATTATTCACCTCGTCAAATTCAACCATTCCTTCAAAACCTCCAAATTATTAGTATACTGTTACGTACAGTCTTCTTCTTCCAGTGTCCACTTATTTAAATGCCAAAATTCAACCTGGCATTCCCCCCCATATTCTCCCATTAAACGCTGTTCAACCCAGCTCCTATTTCAATCCACGTATTTACAATACGAACCGTCTAATGTAGTCCCTAATTCAATCCCCCATTTTAACTCTTTCTAAGCCACATGTAATTATCAATTGTTGCTGATACCCCCAGCCACTTTTAAATATACTCCTCCATTACAACATACTGAATCACTTCGCTAATCACCACAACTTCCCCCTTAACTCAATCATGTTTCAGCCTCAATTTCTATTTATAAACGTTATATACGTTAAACAACTCAACTTTAAGTCGTCTGTTTCACATTTTCTGTAAGTTCCCAAAAACAACTCTTCATTTTTCCCATAACTGAACGTCTAGCTAGGAATCATTTTAAACACACTCAGGATAACTCAATAAAAGCAAAGTTAAATTATCCTTACATTTTATAAAGAACAATTGAAGTCAAACAACAGACTAAACAATATCAACCCCCTCATTCTTTGACATCATCTTTATCCCCACACATTAATCAAATTAAACATATGTGATGAAATGAAAGACCATATATATAGATACATATTATGACTACTAATCAATTATTTTCCGTCTAAGAAAAACTCAACACTTCAACTTAAAAATCAAAATGATAATAAAGCACATATCAATAAGTCTTAACTTACTACAACATTATGTCTATTCATCCCGACAACTCTTGACTAAGTTATTTGTCAACTTCCTCAGAAATTCAGAAATACCGTGTCTAACTTCTTCTTCTATCTGCAATCTGCAGAATATCCTACCACGCTATTTATCCCTTCTCCATTTTCTTAATAGCTTCAAATTGTTTTCTATAAGTGCAATATCTACATCAATGTCGTCATCCTCCTGAGGAGAACTATCTTCTTTCATATCAGCATCTTCATCAGTTTCTGACTTTTCATCCATCTCTTGTTCCGCATCTGTATAGCCATTACTAGCAACCGCTAATCTCTTCCTTTCTAAATCCAATCTAATTTTTCTGTCTTGACGTCTTAATAAATTTTCAAACAGTGGCATATCTTCATCACTTGAAGAATTCAGTCTAAACTTCCTTTGCCTCTTAATTTCTTTTTCTTTCTGTCTATCTAACTTTCTTTTTACTGCCTGTCTTGTATTCATAAATGGAGCTTCTATTTTTTCCTTGATTGATTCTTCACTATTATAACCGTCATACGTGTTGTTTTCCTCTGTCATGACTGTTTTTGGTATTGTTTCTTCTTGTTCAGCCGTAGTAGATGCTGTTGTTACTTGTTTCCCATTCTCTATAGGTATTGGATATTCCGTTTGTCTGACAATCTGTCCATCTGACAATATTTCTTCTGAATAATAATAATAATTATTATTCTCTGCATCTTTTTCCTCATTATCCCGTCTTAAGTGCTCTACATGTGAACGTGCAACATGCCCTGTAACTTGATTCTTAATAGTATATGATACTGGACCCTTTTTTTCTAAAATATAATATCCCGGCACCCAATGAGCATCAAACTTAGAATTTTTCCTATGTTTTTTGTAATAAACTCTATCACCTATGTTGAACTCTTGTAAGTGTGCATTTTTATTTGTGTATTTCTTCTGTCTTTCTCGAGCCTTAATTATATTATTTCTTAAACGTATATGTGCTTTGTGCATTTCTTGCAACCTTGTTTCCTGAAAATCTTCCCCCATATATTTTCTCCTAGGCTTTAATAAATTGTCAATTGGTAATATTGGTTCTCTCCCATGTACTAGGTAAAATGGTGAGAAACCTGTTCCTTCATTTTGGTGTGTACGGATCGCCCCTAATGCTATTCCCAAATAAAGATCCCAATCCATATCGTGTTCTTCTACATTTTTCGCTAGTATGTTGTATAATGTCCTATGTTGTCGCTCATTTTTGGCATTCGAAGATGGTCTGTAATATGAAGTCTTAATGTGTTTTATATTCAAATCTTTTACCAATTTTTCAAACTTTCTATTTACAAATTCTTTCCCATTGTCTGTAAGTATTATTTGTGGACACCCAAACCTTGGTATAAATTCTTGTAACAGCATATTTATAACTGAATCAGCACTCTTGTCTGGAATTGGATAAACTTCCGGCCAAAGACTATATGAATCTACGATATGTAGTAGGTATACGTTTCCCGATAATGTTTTTGGATGAGGACCTGAAATATCCAAACTTACTTTCTGCATTGGAAATTGAGGAATATCGGTATCTTGTAAGGGACATTTAATTATCTTCATGTTTCTTAACCTACACTTTTCACATGCTTCAACATATTCATATACACTTTTAAATAAATTCGGCCAGTAATATTTACTGCTAATAGACTTAACTAACTTATCTCGTCCAAAATGACCATTATCATCATGATATGCCTTTAAAACTTCCCGTTCTAAATGTTTCGGAATATATTTTCTTAATCCCTCACCTTTTTCACTGATATAATATAATTGATTGTCTTCTTGTAGCTCTACAAATTTTCTTTTAAAACTATTTTCCCCTGTTTCTTTCAGTTTTCTTTTTATCTGTACTATTTTTGGATCTAATTCTTGTTCATCTTTCATATTAAATTGTGATAAACGTGGGTCTTCCGCTCTAGGTTCAGACTCTTGATCTGACGGTAAACTCTCAAAGTCTTCTCTATTTATTATGGCAGAATCTAATATATTTACTTGCCAGTTTCGATCGTCTATTTCTGGTTCTCCTTCATCTTCTGTGTTTCCTGATGACTGTGGATATGGGATCCTAGACAATAGATCGGCGCATGTATTATGTTTTCCTGAAACATACTCCACTTTAGCATTGTATCCCTGTAGATTCAATGCCCACGTTTGTATTTTCCTATTTTGTATTGGTGCTTCTAATATAGACTTTAATGGCATGTGATCAGTTCTAATAATGAAATTGGCGTTATGTAAGTAGTAATTTAGTTTTTGAAGAGCGTAGTGTATAGCGTAAGCTTCTTTCTCAATAGTCGTCCATTTGCGTTGAGATTTGCTAAGTTTATGAGATAAGAAGTAAATTGGCCTTTCATTTTTAACCCCTGGTATTCCAGACTCTTTTCCTTCATATGGTTGAACCAAACATGCTCCTATTGCATTGTCCGAAGCATCTGTATATAGTATTAACTGTTTGTTCAAGTCTGGATGCGTCAATAGTGGTACCACTGTTAAACTGTTTTTTTAAAAATCGAATGCTTTTTGACACTCATCATCCCACTTAAATCTAGCGTATTTGCCCGTCAAATTTGTAATTGGTTCTGCAATCTTTGAAAATGCTGGGACAAACCGCCTATAATACCCACAGGTTCCTATAAACGCACGCACTTCCTTTATGTTAGTTGGAGTAGGTAATTCTTTAATAGCCTTTATCTTTTCCTGGTCTGGTTTAATTCCTTCTCTATTTATAATATACCCCAAATATTTTGTTTCTGTTTTTAAAAACTGGCACTTACTAAGCTTCAATTTAACATCATGCCTTCTTAACCTGTCAAATACTAGTCTAATATGTTTTAAATGATCCTCCACATCTCCTGCTGTAAATATTAGTATGTCGTCTATATATGCTAATGCAAACTTTTGCATACCGTCTAATACTTCATTTATTAAGAGCATGTAGTGAGACGGCGCCGTACGAACTCCGAATGGCATTCGTAAGAATTCGTAAGAACCCATATGAGTACAGAAGGCACTCTTCTTTTGAGCGTCTTTCGACATCGGGATACACCAGAATCCTGATCTTGCGTCTAGCGTCGTGAAAAATGTAGAGCCATTAAGCAGCCCCAAAATATCATCAATTACTGGCAGTGGGTACGCTACATTCTTAGTGATTTTGTTCAACGCCCTGTAGTCGCAGCAGAAGCGACTCGAACCATCAGGTTTGGCCACGATGACGACCGGAGATGACCATTCTGACTTCGATCTTGTTATTATCCCTGCTTTCAACATATCTTCTATTGCCTTTTCCACAATTTCTCTATTTCTTAATGGAGTTCTATATGGTTTTAAACTAATTGGTGGATGGTCTCCCGTATCTATTTCCATTGTAACTGTTTGTGTCTTTCCCAATTCTAAATCACTAACTGCAAAAACGTCTTGATTTTCTTTCACCAATTTTTCTAATATTTCTCTATTCTCCGGTAGAGCTTTTAATTGTGACAACAATTCTTGTTCTCTTGTCCTTTTATCAACTGTATCTATCTGAGATGGACGTTTCTTAAATGTATGGATCAATTCATCATTTCGTCTTTTCCAGCTTCTTTTATACTTATTTCTGGCATTATTTCCAATCATGGAAGTTTCTGAATACTTATTTCCCAATATGTTTTCTTTTTCTATAGTTAACATGTTATTCTCACTATACTCTACTTTAGCAATTACACAACCTCTATATAATGTAATATTTTTTCCTGTATTATTTAGGAGCATCACTGGAAAGCTGAGATGTTTATCTAGTACTATTAACCCATCGGTGACTTCTAAGCCAGGTTCCTGTATTATTTCCCTCTCTAATTCCGTTATTTTAACTGTTTGTCCAACCGAAAAGTACGGATTTTTTTTCATTTTTGCCTGTATTAAATTAACCGTTTGTGGTTTCAAATTCATGGTCGTTTTGACTCTAACTAGTGTCGACACATGCATATCCTCTTCTAAATCTACGTAAACACCTTGGAATTTTAATTTATGCAAATCAAAAAAAAGTCTCACCCCATTTTTCAATAAAAAATCTCTACCCAATATCATATTTCTATTTAAATCCTTGACCACATGGAACATATGCCTAACATTTATCCCTCCTAATTTAAAATTTATCATCGTTTGTCCAAGCACTTCTAATTTGTGTCCAGTTACCGAATGAAGATTCTCCTGAATTCTAAATATTTTACAATTTTTTAACATTCGATATAAAAATGTTTCTTTAATCACGCTAACTTGCGCTCCCGAGTCAACTAATGTTCTAACTTTATATTTCCCTATTTCTATTATACATGAGCTAGGATCAACCATATTTAGTGACAATTGTTTTATCTCAACTTGGGGAGATAACTTCTTATGTTTATTATTTCTAAATGTCCTATTATACTCATCATTTGGGTTTTTAATACATTGCTTCATCTTTTGGATCTTACTATCTTCCCCCCTACTGCCGATCCTGTTCAGTAAGCGGGATGCCAATTTCCCTGATTTCCTGACCTTCTAAAATTTCTCTGCACTTCTCCATAATTCCCATTTGCTGATCTACTATTTGTAGTTCTATTCTGTGTACTATTCTGAGCACCTCTATTATTTTGTGTATTCGATGGGACACGTCTGTTACCACAGAAGCGAAAAATGTGCCCACGTTGGTGGCATCCCCAACAAACCACATTTGTGTTATTTGTGTTACCCCCCATGTTTCTTACAGTATTTCTCACTTGTCCTTCTCTACCTTGATTATATACGTTACTGTTTCCTTGTACCATCTGTATTTCTCCTCGTCTTCCTCTCCATCCATGTCTATACTGTCCTATTTCCATAGGTTCTTCAATTCTATCTTCCGAACTACTACCTAACTCTCGTCCTACCCTCAATCTAAACCTTCTCCTCAAGCTTTCTTCTTGTATAGCGATATCTACCGCTTGTGACAACCTTGCAGGATTCTCTCTCAATAATTTAAATTTCAGTCCATCTGACCTAATCCCATCAACAAAAATCCCCACCAACATCCGTTCCACTTCTTCAGCTCGTACATTCTGTCCCAAAAATGACTCTTCAGCTAAATTGATTTACACTTCTAAACAGATAGACACATAGTTAGCATATATATAAACCTATGGGGTGTGTGTGTGTGTGTGTGTGTGTGTGTGTGGTGTGTGTGTGCGTGTGTGTGTGTGTGTGTGTGTGTGTTAATAAAGTGACAGAGAGAGAGAAAGCGTTAGTTAGACAGAGACATACAGACTTTTAAACATAAAGATATATAGATCGATAGAAATGTACTCGTACATCGGCAGACAGACTCATAAACACACACACACACACACACACACACACACACACACACACACACACACACTACATACATATATATATATATATATATATATATATATATATATATATATATATATGTGTGTGTGTATCGAAATTTTAATAAAAAATGTTAATAGAGAAAAAAACATGCATACTCACCTCACGTACGGATCTGTTAGTAACTGAGAAAGTCTCGGGTATAGTTATACATTTTTTGCCATTAAACATTTTCTTCAACTAACATTCTTTTCAATTAACATTTTTTTCAATTCTCATTTTCTCTTCATTGCTTCTATTTTTCCATGCACTTGTTCCTCTCGTCCTGTCATCACCTTCTAATGTAGTCACAGGAGTTCTCCTTGACTGTATGTTGTGTTTGTGAATGTGTTTGTTTGCTGATGAAGGCTAATCGCCGCAACGTTCTGTATGTGTCTTAACTCTGTTATGTAAAGCTGCACTACTTTGTGTCATTTTATATTGTTTGCTAATGAGTGAGTGCGTGGGCGACACCGTGAACTGTGAAATTCGCGTAGAATGCTTTTACGTCTGTCCTGTACAGTGAACTGCATGTTCGGAACAATGGCTACCGGCGGTTGCTGAATTGACTGTTTTGCCCTTTCGGTTCACGAGTGCATTTTTCGGAAGACTCGTGGGAGTCGGCGTTGAAGCTGCGAAGTTCGTGCTTTGTGCGACACTTTCGGCGGGTCGCCCTGCGGTAAGAGACCGAGCCATGTGAGAAAACCCGGGTCAATGAGGTCTTTCTGGTGACTGCCGAGTCCACCGACGATGAACTGTAGTATTCGTGGATGAATTTTGGGTTGGCATTATTACGGCGGCATTATGCACAGTGTACCTGTGCGGGCTTGTTGGATTGCCGAGACTCCTGTCTATTCCACTTTTCACATTGGACAGTGGGGAGCATTTTGTGTGATATTCTCTGGCACGGGAATGGATAATAATGGGGACGACCCGTTGCCGTGAAGTTGGAACCTCGACTAACTAACTAGCTAACTTCCATTCTTTCTCTATGCCCCAGCCATCGCAGTCTATTAGCCATCATGATACCAGTGATTAGCGGGGACTTAAACAGATCATAAATGTCTTTGTTGCTTCTTCTTTTCCACTCTCTACTTTGTGTATCCCTAATGGGCCCAAAGATGCGTCTTAAGACTTTGTTCTCAAAGGTTTGTAACAAGGGTATATACAGTGGAACCTCGCTTAACAAGTATAATTCGTTCCAGAACCTTACTCGTAAAGCAAAACAGTTTTCCCCATACAAATTAATGTAAAATACGATAATGCATTCCATGCCGAAAAAATACTCAAAATATATTGTATAACGATTATTCAAAGAAAATTATATATACATTGTTAAGAAGCGTGATTCATCTTCCTCTTCTATCGCAGACTGAACGAACCTGGAATGAGAATTCGATTTGTAGAAAAAAAGAAAAAAAATTGAAATAATTAATTTACAATTTAAAATACATACCTAATTCTTTTTCACTAGAAAGCTGTCTAGAGAAATTTGTTTTTGCCGCCGCTTCAGAATTTATGGAAACGCGACACAGCATTATCATTAAATAAATTAGTAGCTCTCATAGCCACTGCCTTTTAAGGTGATGGTTCTCAATGTACGATGCAACAGTTTCCTCTGCTTTCAGCATTTCTCTTATTGCGCCAGAAGATTGTTGGTTTGCTATTACCTTCTCCTCCTCCTCGGACAAACTCTCCTCCACAACTTCTTGCTGTGAAACACAATGTAATTCCATAAGCTCTTCGGTGGTCAGCTGTTGGCTATGCTCTTCCACAAGCTCATCGATATCTTTGTTATCCACCTCCAGTCCCATAATCTTGGCCAAAGACACAATCTCGTTGACTACAGGCTCCACCGGTACTGTCTCAAACCCCTCAAAGTCACATTCGACAACGCTCTCCGGCCAAAGCTTCTTCCAAGCAGAAGGCGACTGCAGCGCTCTGCGGTGCTGGTCCTATATAGAGCCCCCCCCCCCCCCCCCCCCCCCATCCACCGCTCTATCCGACTCCACTTGTCTTCCGACCCTCGCTGTTGCAGGCGCAAAATCCGGGACTTCCCCTTCCCGCGTCACTCGTTATGCGAAACTTCGCTCGTTCAGCGAGTCATTTTTTTTACAATTTATTTTGCTTGTTATGCGAATTGCTCGTTATGCAAGGTGCTCGTTCAGCGAGGTTCCACTGTGTGTGCGTGTATATCTATATCTATAAAACAGAGTGTATGTTTGTGTGTTTGTGGGTATTTATGTATTGGATGCGTTCGATAACGGTACATCCGATTGAGATGAAATTTTCTACACGTCTTCCTTTCATTCCTGTGCAACCGACAATAATAATTTCTTAATGTAAAATCTTCTACTTATTTAATAACATTTACTTTTCCATTTTCATTATATAATATCTATATAGCAGGGGGACTTCACTCTAGAAAAGTTATTTCAAGGGGCATAACTTTTAATAACATTTCTATATATTTTATAGTCATATTGTTGGACTTACTTGCACTATTGTTAAACTCTTTGTCTATAGTTATTTTCAGGCATGTGAGTTAAAATAAATAATGATATAATCTTTAAGGCATTTTTAAAGTTTGCATAAAAATAATGCATAATGCATAACATTGTAACCCATCTTTTTCTGCTTACAGAACTTATCAACTGTCATGTCGGTGATTAAAAACTGTTTTCATTAAAAATAATGAATGGTGTGTGGAAGGACATTCTTTTAAGTTACTGTGCGCCAGGAGCTGGGCGAAACCACGCCGGGTCAGATAGATAGACAGATAGTCGGGAACGGAAGCTTATTTGACTACTTATATGAATTAAATGACATGCTCCCCACCAGGGACTAGGTGAAGCCGGGACAGATAGACAGACAAACAGATAGTCGGGAACGGGAGAGGTTATATGACTACGTATATGAATTAAATGAGATGCTCCCCACCAGGGACTAGGTGAAGCCGGGACAGATAGACAGACAAACAGATAGTCGGGAACGGGAGAGGTTATATGACTACGTATATGAATTAAATGAGATGCTCCCCACCAGGGACTGGGTGAAGCCGGGTCAGACAGACAGACAGACAGATAGACAGACAGACAGATAGTCGGGAACGGGAGAGCTTATATGACTACTTATATGAATTAAATGAGATGCTCCCCACCAGGGACTGGGTGAAGCCGGGCCGGGTCAGCCAGACAGACAGACAGACAAACAAGCAGACAGACAGACTGATAGATAGATAGATCCCCTCCAGGGCCTGGGCGAAGCCGGGCTGGGTCAGCTAGTATATAATATATATGCACGCAAGCCCGTCTTACATCCAGCCTTTCACCAGTTCATCTTTCACACATCGATTGTGCAGTGTTTAATGCATGTTACATTCACATAGAAAAAAATATGTGATGTGAACATAAACAATGCATATTAAAATGTTCTGAGACAGGCAGACAGGCAAGCTGGTTGGCAGGCAGGCAGACAGACAGACAGATGGACGGACTGGACTAATGGACAGACAGACCAACATCTATCCATCATGCACAGATAGACATACAGACAGACAGACACTTCTCTATCTACCATAGGCTTATATATAGCTAAAATATGACCATTGCGATATAACTTTTAAGTCATAACTGTAACACAACCCTACTTTCCATTATCAGCCATCCATATTTGTTTGGTTCAAACCTACTTTTTGTTTGCCAGTGAAGTATCTCATCTCTGCTGTACACACGCACAACGCAATTACGTCCAAAACAACATTCCTGACAAACGCAACAGAAGAAGAAGAAGAAGAAGAAGAAGAAGAAGAAGAAGAAGAAGAAGAAGAAGAAGAAGAAGAAGAAGAAGAAGAAGAAGAAGAAGAAGAAGAAGAAGAAGAAGATAACGAGAAATAATAATAATGAGGATAATAATAACAATAATAACAGATGAATCCTAAAAGACGAAGAATACGGGAAAGTGGGTGGTGTTGAAAGAAAAGCTGATGATACGAATCAACAGAAAGCTAGACACACAACACGAAAACACAATTTTCCTGCAAACGGGTAGCAGGGGGCCGAGGAATGACTGCATCACGGAAACGGCCCAGCAAACACCACAGACAGGGGCCATTCCATTTGCCAAATCCCTGTGTTAAAGAGGCTGGGGGTGAGACGATCGCAATTTAAGTTAAACTTAAGACGGCCGGACATGGGCAGTTTCTACAGGACAAAAGAATTGCCATCTTACAGGATGCGGAGCCTGAGGGGAAGCCAGAGTTCCTGCTTTTATTTGGCAATGAAAAAATCCACCCCCCCCCCCCACGCCCCCCACACAAAAACGAGAAGAGTGTGAGCTTTACTAGAACAAGATTACAAGACACAAAAGAAACGTTGCGGCAAAAGAATTCATCAGCATAGAACAAACAAACACAACTACACGAAAACCCGACATGAACATACAAAGGTTACTTACCTGTATCCTTGTTGTGGCTGAATACATCTTAATCGATCAACGCGTTTGATGACTATCCCTATCTGCTTTCAAATATGAGCGTTTGAAAGTCTGGAGGGAGAGGGGGACTCTATGGCTAAGAGGTTATGGTGTCTGTTTCTGACTTAGAAAGTAAAGGTTTCGATCCCTGCATTGGCCTGTGAATTTTACCGAGAATCATTGGTATTTAATGATATCACACGTCCCCATGCTCTCTTGGGTAGTCAGATCAGATACCTAGCCTGTTCTGATAAGGACGAAAAATATGAGGTTCCCGTGTGCAAATTGTGTACGTTTAAATTCCCACAGCTGTAGGCCGTTTGTTTATTGTGCTCGCTCGCTTTGAAGTCTAGCGTAGTCAATACTACTTCTGGTGCACCGGACTGACTTTTACGTGTGGATTATCTTTCCCTTTTACCAGTGTCCCTCTCCGACTTCTGAGGTACTTGTAATTTACATTTCCGAGTTAAGGACGAGAAGTCAAAATGTTAGTCTAACTGACCGGTGTAGGGGATAAACCCGCCACCCCGGCATCAGCACAGCGAAAGTTTAAGAGAATTCACTTTTATCCATTCGGCCATGCTGACATCCGCTATAGGCTGTAATACCGCTGCTATGGAAAACTTGTTAGGGGGTGTAGGGAGTAACCTACCTACAGATAGATGCAGCTCGTTGCCTTGAATTGAATCTTTCTAGAATAAGTAAACCTTGCAGGAATGCATGCCGAAGTCGGACATACCGACCTTTCATGTGCATAACTAGGCATGAAGCACTTCCCTCGAAAGAGGAACTAAGAAGCGGAAGAAATCCTGGAGGTCTTGGTGGGGTAATATCAATTTACCATGGTTATCCCTTCATGTGCTTAATGAACTGGACACCGCTATTGCGCTCTCCGTGCGAGACCACAGCTATGGGTCGTTAAACGTCCAGAATTGGATTAGTTAAATAGACTGTGTGTGATTTGGACGCTGTGTGAAGCTTGTAATAATATATACCCGTGTTTCCAAACTTTATTCCAGTCCCGACCCCCTATTTATAACTGCCAAATAACCGATAATCCCGTTGTATAACAGCAAAGTAACACGCGATCCACTATTATACTAGTCAAGTAACCCGCAAACCCATGACCCATTAATAATAGCCAAAATAACCCACGACCCCTTTATAATAGCCAAATAATCCACAACCTCTTTATAGTAGCCAGATAACACAGGACCCCTTTATAATAGCCAATTAACCCACGACCCCTATATAATAGGCAAATAACCTACGACCACTTTATAAAAGCCAAATAACCCACGATCCCTTTATAATAGCCAAATTACCAATGACCCCTCAATATAATAGCCAAATAACCTACGACCCCATTATAATAGCTAAATAAGCCACGACCCCTTTATAATAGCCAAAAGCTATATCGGCTAGAGCCTCGTCGGCACACAAACAACAAACTGACGCTGGTACCACAACCTACAAATATACAACAGTTCCAACTGACGCCGGTACAACAACCTACAAATATACAACAGTTCCTTAGCGATTATTGATCCGCCATCCTTGTTAATGGAGACACTTAACGGGCGCACAGATCTAATGAGAGCAAGCCGGCTATGGATCAGCTGGCAGGGAGTACATCAGGGAAATGGGGATGAGTGAAATGTCAATCTCACTAGTAACGAAACAAGTGGGCTCCAATGCATAATGAAAAAATAGAAATGAAAGGAGTGAGGGCGTGGGACGCGTGGATAGAGGGATGCACGAAAAGTTGCCAATATAAATGGATTCGAAACTTTGCAGTGAAAGTTAGAAATGTAAATGATCAAAACAATATGGAACAATTAAGAGTTACGAAATGCTGAGTAGTTGGAAAATAGGAGGGAGAAGTGGGGAGACAGAGAGCGTAGGTGCGATTGGACCCCTCAAGCGAGCACAAACAATCAAACGTGACCAGAAGCGAACAACAGAAAAAGCAATACATCGGCAAACAAAGGTCAAAGATCGTAGATCATGATTGTGAGACAGATAGAACTACAGACATTAGATGTTTAAAAGCCTGCATCTTTCGCATTGCAACATACATCTGTGAGACCTGGACACTTATTGAAACAGCTGAACAGCGCACAAATGCCTTTGAATATATATGTTATAGACTGATTCTTATGATATCTTGGATACAGAAAAGAACACACGCATCCATACTACAAGATATGAATATTATATCGAAGAGGATTGGCTACTAAAGACAATAAAACAAAGAAAACTGACATAATTTGGTCACTTGAAAAGTCATGAAAGTTTGGAGAGAACAATAATGGAGGGGTATATGAACGGGAAGAGAGGAAGAGAAAGGCCAAAGAGAAGATGGGTGCAGAATGCGGCGGATGATCTCCAGATGAGTGTATCGGACGCGGGACATCTTGCTTATGACCGAAGAAATTAATGGGGAGAACCGTTGAGGTCACTAAGACAATTACATAAATAAACACACATAGTATTATTTGGCTCTCACAGAAGGAGAAGAAGGAAATAGAGACTAGAAGACGCACTAGACAAAATAAAATTTGAAAGCTATAGTTACCGACCGGGATCGAACTTGTCGCCTCCATATGAAGGACGGCGCCTCGCTGCAGGAACAAGTGTACTTCGACCCCGGCCGGTAACTGTTGCTTTCAAATTGTATGTTGTCTAGTGCGTCTTCTAGTCTCTATTTCCTTCTTCTCCTTCTGTGAGCGCCAAATAATACTATGTGTGTTTATTTATGTAATAGCTTATGACCGAGAAGTTTTCCGGAAAGTTGTTATGAGAGCGAGGTTCTGAAAAGGACATGCTACTGAATGAATGAATGAATGAATGAATGAATGAATGCTTGGGAGAGAATTTTAAGAGTCAATTTTGTATCGAGCCTGTTGGATTTCGATCGAGGCCTGCCATTGCATAATCCCGGCTTACCACGGCAAATAAAATCAGCCACATCCCCAGAATTTTCCCTAAACAAAAAATTCCCTTAATGTTTTCTATGTCTTTTTGATGTCGTAAATCTTGGCGTAACCGCGCGAGTGCTATTTGTGGAAGGAAAATAGACGTACATTTTCTTCTCGACACTTCACGCATCAGGATATGATGAAAACCAGACAATAAGGATACAATGATATCCAGCACAGCAATATTCCCATAGCATGGAATTAGTTCTTCCCACGGCAAGGAATGAGTTCAGCGGTTAATGAAAGCAGTTCTCGTGGATACAGGTCAGTGCGACTATGACTACTGTCGTGTGGCCCTGTGACCACATGTGTTTCATTTGGTCAGTCGTCTATCTACGAGCTCAGAAAATGTGGTAGCCAAAGACGAAACTACAGGACTTTTGGGGACGCTTTTTCTATGACACCACAACATACATTTCTTCTTCTTCTTCTTCTTCTTCTTCTTCTTCTTCTTCTTCTTCTTCTTCTTCTTCTTCTTCTTCTACTTCTTCTTCTTCTTCTTCTGCTTCTTCGTCGTCGACTACTACTACTACTACTACTACTTTTTCTCTTTCTTTTATCTACCTATGCCTTGAATCAACAAATGCAGAGTTTTCTGTAGACTTGTTTATGCCTCTTTTGAATTTTCCACTCTTTTCTACCGGATGAGGTAGCCAGAATGACGCCAGCCAAGGGAGATTTCGGTGTTGCTATTCTTTGCTTCCATTGTGGACCGGGTAACACGACAGAAAATACACCCTTTGCATTACCATAACCGGCTTCTTGGCCTAGAGGTATGCGAATTTTCTCCGTAATCTCGCATACTCTCGTACGTAACGTGTCGACGGTGAGAATCAGCAGTGGTTCGAATCGCGTTGGTATCTTACGGGGTATGTGAGCCGGCCGCTCAGAAAGCAATGGCAAACTAATGAGCGTAATCTTTCCAAGAAATCAACAATCAGCTGAAAGATGCTGATGTTGACAGCAACGTCCTGTAAAGGATATGCAAACATTTAATTACAGTGAACCTCAAGTATAAATAAATTAGGAACAGAACAACGTGTATTTAGGATCATCTATTGAATAGAATAGATTATATTCACCGAAAGCGGTCCACGTAGCCGAAAGATTTAAATTAATTTAAAGCACTCTCGCGTACATTCCCTCTTGTGACCTCGCTACTGGGTTCGTTAAAAAAAAAGGGTCGACTTCATTGCACCGGGTTTTATCCCATATGGCTCGGTCTCTTTCCGCAGCGCGGAAAGCGTCGCACAAAGCACGAACTCCGTAGCTCTAGCGACCACCCACAGAAGTCTCCGAAAAATTTAACTCGTGAACCGAAGGACGAGGCCCGGAATCTAACCCACAACCTTCGGAGGCCGAGTCTAACGGCTTGACGACTTCGCCACGGAGACTCCCTAACCTATTGGTTTCGTTACATACAGCAGTCAGTTGAACTTCAACGTTGACTTTGTTCAGAAAGGGATGGTCAACTACTGAACGTCATATTGCTTTGCAAATCACAAAACTAAAAGGTGATTGAGGCGATTCCAATGTCCTGCACAGGACATGCAACCTTTAAACTCATCTAGAACATTGAGTTCAAAAATTAGTTTAGTTTAGTTTAGTCGATGGATCAGCCATCACGGCACACGGGTGTAACCGATAAGTGCTCCGTTCTCCTCCTAACTCAAACCTGAGTCCGGAGAAACTCAGCACTCGAAATTTTGAGAAACTGAGCACTCACCTCAACTCGAAATATTGCCCGGGCAGCGCGTTAGGCTACTCTTTTTCGATTTCCAACTGCCAAGGGATTATTTTACGTGCGCAACAATACTCACGGGCGTCCGATCTCACTACACAGAGACCAGGGGAAATTTTATTACTAGAAGTCCACGTGAAATAAATCCCGGTCCTCACCGGGGCTTGAACCCGGGACCTCCAGCACTCGAGGCGGACACCATACCTCGAGACCACGCAGCCCCCCCCCCCCCCCCCCCCCCCCCGGAGTTCAAAAATTGATTAGAAAAAGTCACACTACGCAAACAAACTGCCAACAACTCGAAATATCCTTCCTGACTTTCCGACATAAGCCTTGTTTACAACCGGAAGTGATGACTTTAGCACACACAAAAACAGTCGGCAAGCATTGGTTGGTGTATGTCTTGGACATTTTGTCAATGTCCACTATGAAGAGATTTTCACATTTTATAGGGACAATTCCGGAAATTTTCAAACTTGTATAAATGCCCTCACGTGGCGTGGATACAATGAGAAATTGTTCGGTAAATGAGGTCGGTTGGGAAATCCTATCATGGGTGAGATTGGTGTCCTTGCTGGCCTCAAGCTATACAGACTATACCCAAGGGGTGGGTACTAGACAAATTCATTCATTCATTCGTTCATTCATTCATTCATTCATTCATTCATTCATTCAGCAGCATCTCCTTTGCAGAACCTCGCTCCTATAACAACCTTCCTGAAAACCTCTCGATCATAAGCAAGATACTCCGCGTCCGATACACTCATCTGGCGATAATCCGTCACATCCTACACCCATCTTCTCTTTGGCGTTCCTCTTCCTCTCTTCCCAGACATATACCCCTCCATTATTGTTCTTTCCATACTTTCGTGACTTTTCAAGTGACTAAACTATTTCAACTTTGTTTTATCGTCTTCAATAGCCAACCGTGTTCAATATTCAGCTATTGAAATATGGGTGTGTTTGTTCTTTTTTTTTATTTTTTTTTTAATCCAAGATATTCTTAGAACTCGTCTATAACATTTATATTCAAAGGCATGTATGCGCTGTTCAGCTTATTTAGTAAGTGTGCAAGTCCCACAACCGTATGTTGCAATGGGAAAGATGCATGCTCTTAAAAATCTAATTTTTATATCTGTCCCACTCCACAATTTATTCAGTTGTTTTAGTCTTTGAAGAGCAATTAACATTCGTCTTTTAATTTATTTCATTGTGTAACCACCTCCAATTTTTGCCTCAGTAACATATATTTCTTTCTCCATAGTAGTTGTATCCTTATGCATTATCTTTGTTTTTGCTATGTTAAGTTGTGATTTTCACTATTCAATTGGGTTGAGGTTATTAGGTTTTCTATACCATTCTTTGTTGTGGATAGCAATACTGTATCATCAGCATATCGAATCTATGGTATGTCATGACCACCGATATTTTTAGGACATCATATTGCTCCCTGTTTATATCATCTCTGATATCTCTCATGATATTTTCGGCGTACAGGTTAAATAAATATGTTAACAACACACAGCCTTGACGGACGCCTTGCTTGATGTCAAACTAATCTGATGTAGACATAGACAACGTAAACAAAATATTGCACGATTTCTTACCTGCCATATTTCGCTGCATTAAATATAATACATGGGACATCTCCCTTCTCGATCCGGTTATCCAGGGAGTACCACACAACCAATGCCTAGTCTGGGTTTATAACGGTCCCTGCACCACCTCGCCATCCTGTTTACTGCCATTTGTAAGTCTTCAGTCAAACTGTCACTGTCTCTGCCCTGTCTGTACACCAGCACATCATCTGCAAATGTCAAGATTCTTCTTCTTCTTCTTCTTTGTTTATCCGGAGTTTTTTTTTCGGACGTGATTGCGTTGTGCCTGTTTACAGCAGAGCTGCGTTCTTGCGCCGTTAGGCCGACACATCCGACTTCTGCGGGCATTTGTTGACCGGGTTAACCTTCCCGGGGGTTTCTTAGGACGTTAGACCACTGTTGTGGTGATATCTCCCATCCCATCTTGGCCCATATAGAACAGCCAAAGGCATCCTGGTCAGCCCTCAAGGGAAGGCAGGGGCAGACCATGGGCATTCCCCGCCATCCAAGGAGGCTTCCATAATTGCAGAGCCATCACACAGCGCTCTGGTACTGGGCTCACCCAAGGAATCGTCACGTCCTGCACATGGCTGCTTAGCCTCACTTCCGTATAGGCCTATATGTTTTGTATTTTCCCTCTGTGAACGCATGCAACATAAAATGTAGATACAAAACTTGGAACGGCAATATTTTCAAAAACCACAGTCATTAAAAATACACACTTTACTACAGGGGTCAGAAGTCAATGAACCCTTGAAGGATGTTACTTTTATATGACAGTCTCCCCACGGGAAACAAAACAGATAAAATAAGATTTTCGACTTTATTGCACTTGGTTTTACCTTATATGGCTCGGTCTCTTTCCGCAGGACGGTCAGCTGAAAACGTCGCATAAAGCATGAATTCCGTAGCTCCAGCGACGACCCCCAGGAGTCTCCGAGAAAACTGCAATCCTGAGCCGAACGACGTAGACCGGAATAGAAACCACACTATTTGGAGGGCGATGAAAGCAGCGTAACCACGTCGGCACGAGATTGCCTCCCCTCGAAAAAAAAAAAGAAAGAAAGAAAGGAACTGAGGAGTAGAACCACATTCAAAGGGAGACAACATTGTATATTAATTTTCCAAAATAAGTGAATAAATTTATAATTCTTTTCTGTATCAAAACAGTGCCACTGTATGAACTGGAAACGCAGAGTACAATACAACCAAGAACGAATAAATTATAGGCAATAAATTTTTTTTTTTTTTAACTGGGTGTTCAGAACTCCACCTTGATGGCTTAGACGAAATTAAATTTGGTTCAACATCACAACTCATCGTCATCATATACCATGCCGATAAGCGTGAGCTGTCATGTTTCGCCATTTCACTTTATCACCAGAGTCGTGGATCAGCTCTGTGTTCTTGTCTCGACCATACCACATGGAAAAGCCATACAGGTATTTACTTCTCTGCCTTTCCCCTTGTTTCTCTTCCCCTCAGTCTTGACAGTTGTCACCAAGTTCTCTAACGTATTTCTTTTCATAACGTGTCCAAAACAAAAAAAAATTTGACTGTCTACGTCTAGTTTCTCTAACCAGTTTATGGGTTTCATTTGTTTCTTGTAGGGCTTGGTCATTGGTTTTTCTGTCAGTCCATGGTATTCTTTGCATTTTTCTCAGACACCGCATTTCCATAGCCATCATATGTTTTTTCAACTTGTCTGCTCATTGTCAATGCTTCACATCCATTCAAAAGTACAGGTTCTATGTAGCACTTTAACACTTCTTTTTATAGTTGTAATTGACATCTTTTTATTGGTCAGTTTGTTACCATCTTACAAAAGGCTACTTTCGCAATGGCGATTCTTGTTCTAATCTCTTCAGGCACCTCCCATCAGATGTTATGACTGTTTCGAGATAGTTGTACCGATTCACTTGTTTAAGAATATTCCCATTTACTTGTTTATTACATTGTGGTACTTCCTACTTCCTAATGACGACCATAATCTGTCTTCTTACAATGTAATTCTAACCCTAGTTGTTCACTGTGTATAACAACATCACAATTTTACTGACTTACCTCTCGGTGTCACCTAAACCAGACACGCAAATATTCATTGGATAATCTGGTCACCCTTATAACACATATTTTACATAGATACAAAAACAAAGCGAACAATAACTTTTGTCAACACTCTTGGCATCCTAATTAGATAATTAGTCATATCGCTTTATACACGACGCCGCAATCAACACCAGCATTTTTTGTGGGAAATGTTTGTGATTTCCTTGGTAAGTTTACGTTCAGTAGTTTGCCAGTTTTCTGAACGACCGACGTTAGAGGAGACTACTGCAACACACATTGTATTCATTACGGATTCAAAGAGTTTGCTTAGTATATTGGAGAAAGGAATGTTTCGTGTGGAATGGCTATCGTTGCTTCAGAGGTCACAAATTATGAGAATTTTATTAATATTTTGCCCTGACCATGTGGGGGTACTGGGAGAATGAACAGGCTGGTAGGATGTTAGGGAAAGAACGAACGAACGAACGAATGAACGAACGGACTTTATTTGCACCTCATGGTGGTATCTTGCCTATGGACAAGGGGGAGATGGTCGTGCGCTTGTGAGATCATGTGGAGAAGGCGGGGAAACTGACTGAGAACCCCTATGTGGAAAGAATGAGATTGCGGGGCATCGGCAGGGGTACTGGAAGAATCTCAAAACTGAGAAGGAAGACCAGGAAAATTTTTAATCACATTGTGGTGGGAACGATTACTTGTATGACTCTTCGCTGGCTGTTGAAGGAGAGGATGAAGCACGTATGGGAATGTCCTGAGTGCAATGATGTCGATTCTTAACACAACTCAACTCAACAACAGAACGACCGACGCTCGAAAATCAACACTGTGCTGTCTGCTTTCAAATCGCAGCAGTAGATTTCGAACGTGGTATGCGGGTTTGCAAATCGCGATCGTTACCCTTTTGCCACTGACGGTGGCATTACCCTTATTATCCTAGCCATGTCCTCACACAGCCCTAGCTCTCCACTGCAGACAAATATTATCCTAATATTCTAGCCAGGTCCTTGCACAGCCCTAACTCTCCATGACAGACAGACATTATCCTAATATCCTAGTTATATTTTTGCACAGCCCTAGCTCTCAATGGCAGACAAACATTATCTTACTATCCTAGCTATATTGCTGCACAGCACTAGCTCTCCGTGGCAGACAAACATTATCCTAATATCCTAGCCAGGTCCTTGCACATCCCTAGCTCTCCACGGTAGACAAACATTATCCTAATATTCTAGCCAGGTCCTTGCACAGCCCTAACTCTCCATGACAGACAAACATTATCCTAATATCCTAGCTATATCTTTGCACAGTCCTAGCTCTCCGTGGTAGACAAATATTATCCTAATATCCTAGTTATAATTTTACACAGCCCTGCCTCTCCTTGGCACACAAACATTATCCTAATATCCTAGCCAGATCTTTGCACAGCTCTCCATGGCAGACAAACATTATCCTAATATCCTAGCTATGTTTTTGCATAGCCCTAGCTCTGGCTGGCAGACAAACACAAACGTAAACAAGCAGATTAGTTATGCTGGTGATGAAGGGGCAGCTAACGAAAGAATGTATTTCTGCAAATACATCAAAATATATGATACTAGAGATATACCTCCTGAATGATGTAATTCTGTATTTATTGCAGTCCCGAAGAAATCGGGAGCCTTGGAATGTGATCAACATCGAACAAATAAGCATAATGAGCCACATTACTGAGATTTTGCTAACAATCATCATGCAAAGAGTTAGGAGGGAAAATACAACCTGAAATGGGAGAAGAACAATGTCGGTTCGTATGATGCAAGGGCACAGTAAATGCTGCATATTTACTGAGAACATTAATTGAACGTTCTACAGAAGTAAACAAAGACCCACGTCTTTGCTTCACTGGCTACACAAAGGCTTTCGATAAAGTAAGACATGTCAACATAATGAAGATGCTTACAGATCTGCAAATTAATTAGAAAATCCTTAGACTTGTAAAAAAAAATTACATATTGGAAATAATAAGCTGTCATAAAGATTAATAAAGATAAAGGTCAATATCAGTCTATTAAGAGAAGTTTGAGACAGGGATGGTAATGTCTCCAGAGCGTTTTTCGGGCCAGTAAGAGTTCAATGTTGACTTCTCGTACAGAAAGTAATGGCAAACTACTGAACGTTACATTGCCTTGTAAATCGACCTGGGGCAACACACACACACACACACACACACACACACACACACACACACACACACACACACACACACAACACACAACACACACACATACACACACAACACGCACACACACACAATAGTGTCAACTGCTTTGAGAAAAAGACTGTTGAAGTGCTATATAAAGTCTATACTTTATATGGATGTCAAACATGGACCGCAAGCAGATAAACTGAAAATCACATAACTGAATATGGGGTTTCTGAGAAAAATGCAAAAAATACTTTGTACAGACAGAAAAACCAAGTCCTACAAGAAACAAATAAGAACCGTAAATTGATTCCAGAAATTATACGTAGACAGTCAAGATTTGTTGGACACACTCGGAGGAGAAATAGACTAGACAGCTTAGTGACAATTGGCCAGATGTATGGGAAAAGCGCAAGTATTAAGCAGCGGGATAAATATCCAGATGGCTTGGTCACGTGGCGTAATTGTGACAAGCAAACAGGGCTGATCCAAGACTGGTGATCACGTAAGATGGCAAAGCATGACTTGTTTGTGTTCGCATATCCTTTATTACAGGACATCGCTGTCAACATCAGCATCTTTCAGCTGATTGTTGATTTTTTGGCAGGATTACGCTCAGTAGTTTGCCATTGCTTTCTGAGCGGCCGGCTCACATACCCTGTATGTTACCGACGAGGCGAGAATCGTCACCGATTCTCGCGCACGTCACGTCACTCACGAGAGTATACGGGATTACGGAGAAAGTCGCTAAACTCTAGGCCAGGAAGACCGGCAAACCATGACAGCTTACGCTTATTGTCATGGCAAATGATGATGATGATGATGATGATGATGATGATGATGATACGCAAAAAAGCTACACCGTTAAAGTTCTAGAATGATCAAGAGGCATGAGGCGGAGATACTGCGGAGGCTGAACTGAGATAAGAACCGACATTATAGCACTAATGCACCATCCTCATCTTCAACATCCAGAGAAGTATCCCTATGATTGTTACAGTCTACTTACGTGTCCATCTGGTCTTTCCTTGTAGTACTGAATATCTTCCATGCCTTTTGGTCACTATCTGCTAAGCCATTCTCTTCAGAGGCCCTGATAGTTTATCTGTTCTTCCACGCTATACACGTGATCCCATAGGGCTCTGGCCACACTTGTCTTATCGTGCACCAATACCCCATCCAGCGGCTCAGATCCAACTACCGTGTCCACCTGCTTGTTTGCCAATTCCCAGCATGACCTGTGGAAAATATCCAACAGATGCTCCCTATCTGTAACTGTAATTTTTGAGTTCACGCATGCCACACTGCTCGAAGGAAGCATGTCTGTTATTACCCTTCTCAGCATGTTATGTGAGTGTTAAATCATTAAACGTGTATACTATTTGTTTCTCAGCTAGCTCCATTCTGACTAGATGTCGTGGTACCAGACTCCTACACTAAACACCGTCCAATAACCTTCGCTATACACTCCATGGTATTTCTTTTGCCTCATAGCAGAGAGCCATCCAGACGGATAATT
Source organism: Cepaea nemoralis (assembly GCA_014155875.1). Taxonomy (NCBI): domain Eukaryota; kingdom Metazoa; phylum Mollusca; class Gastropoda; order Stylommatophora; family Helicidae; genus Cepaea; species Cepaea nemoralis. The sequence goes on from JACEFZ010008185.1 coordinate 25,179, forward strand.
TCATTGCTTAGGCGTTAATACCATAGTCTGTTTACTTTTGTCTGCCCCAATATAAAATTCCATATCTCAGTAACCAACTGAGGGAAACATGAGATTTAGCATATAACCTTATGAGACAGTATGGAAAACGACTTTAGCAAATCGCCCAAGATTAGCGGGAGAACATGAACTGGAATATTTTTGGAAACAAAAAGTTCAAGGACCAGTTTGAGCGGGAGTGCATTGCTGAATAGCCGCAAGGTCACCTGCTATTGTTGACTAGCAGTTTCTCAGGGAGAGGAGTGTCAAATGTATTGTACACTTTGGGTTCAAGCTGTCAGAGGGACAATGGTGAACTTTAGAGGCAGCATAATTTATGAGTACAGGCGGCATTGGAAGTGACCTCGGCTGTCAGAATAGAACGCCATACTCCAAATTTATGGTGGCGAGAAAAAGTAAATGAACTCAGGACCATGAACTTCAGAGACAATGTAGATTTGGGTTAATGATATGATGGTAGTATGCAAATTAAGCAGGGTACGCGAGGTACTGATTGGGTAGCCCTTCACAAGGAGAGAAGCATGGTCACGTGATTCAAGAAAGGCGCCAACTCAAGAGGTGATATATACGTTGGATCCAGTCAGTTTAGACAGTGTGGAACGAGCAAGAGTGCGATAGCAACAGGGCCGGGGGCTGGGCTATCGCCCAGCCCAGGAAGTGTGAGTTTGGAACTCCAGCAATGGTGATGTCTATATACCAGGCTGTTTAGTGTCCAGGAAGATGGAGAGGCAGTATTAAAGACGGAAAAGATGCACATATCACAGTTTCGTCTGGACTGCCGAAGAAACGCAGGATGGTCGAGGATCTGTGAACCATTTATTCCAGATAGATAAATCAGATGGAGTGGAACGCAAATTCCGAGGATCACAAAATGGCGTGCAAGCCATTTGAGAAGGACTGTTGGCTAAAGAAGAGCACTCAGTAGTTGAACCATTTATTCCAGATAGATAAATCTGATGGAGTGGAACGCAAATTCCGAGGATCACAAAATGGCGTGCAAGCCATTTGAGAAGGACTGTTGGCTAAAGAAGAGCACTCAGTAGTTGCAGATGATGGCTAACGTCAGATAGGACAACCACTAGCCAGACTGCGATCGGAATCACACGGGAGACACTGCGGTTGGAACCACACAGGAGACTAATGTCAAATACAACTGGAAACCGGTGGTGGGATCCACGGCAAACGAGGTTGAAGAGAGCAATCGTATTTCAAATATGGGACCCAGATGATTAACGGGACGGCAGAAGTTGAATGTAAGTTGACATAAGACTTAGACCTAATTAGTATAGTTGTATATGATAATCAAGTATCTTAGTTTAGAGAGCTATAGCAAACTACTGTAGGTGAGTTTACCAAATAATTATGAGCAGTCGACCAAGGATTAGGATTGGATGCGACGTCCTGCAAATGACCTATATTTAAATGGCTGGTCTATAGTGTTGGGAGTCATATTAATCGGTTAGATAAGCAGAGTGTGGATAAACTGTATATGTGCATGTAAACTGAGCAATTAGCCTACAAGATTAATGAGAACTAGGCGAGTGCAACTGCATGTAAATACGCAGAGATGGCAGTATTACAAGGATATAACCACAGCGACCAAACACAGCAGACAGCAGAAGAAGATAGCAAGGCACTAGCGATCATTAGGTCAACCAGACAATAGGTGAGATCGTCGGCCGGAGACAGGACGGACACAGGAAGGAATGTTGTCTTTTGTTCGCTGGACATAGGTGAAAGGAGGTCGCGCTTCTGCTGTTGTGTAGTTAAGTTGGCCTGGTGTGGTACAGGCAGCGAGTTCAAATCTTCGGGTAAATGGTTAAATACTTAATGTTGGCTGTAGGCGGCGCGTCGGGAAATAGGCGATAATAATGTTAGTTAAATATATATATATATAGGCGATAAATTACTGTGTTTAAAATACGGTTCTTAATTTATGCTATGGTTAAGATATACTAATACTAGTATAGATAAAGAAGCGATAGATGTTAAGGACTTTGTAGGTAGTGAAAGACTAAGGTTGATTGTGACATAAAAACTCACGGGTATTGTTTTATAATGTTTCAGACATTGTCTGGGTAAACTGGAGTTGCCTAGACATACCGGGTATAGCTGAATAAACAGTTACCCGCTGAACAAGTTGGATGGGAGCGAATTAATTCCCTGGGTATATGGATTGATGGATCAATCTATGGATCAATGGGTATTTGGGCTAAATACATGGACCACTAATAAGCCTATGGAAAGATAGTTACGAAACAAAGGCCGGTGTAATTCCTAGCTTTAGTCTTTTGCTTCATGCGGTTAATAGGTGATCATAAGTGGCACTCCCCTAGCATCCAGTTGCATAGGCTGTTACACTATCTATCTCTCCCTTGTGAGGTAATGCAGCATCGTATTATTACAGTTCAATATGCATTATGTGTCTGCAATGCATGTACTGATTACTCTATGCGATTATGTTGTAGATTGTCACTCTGTTATTGTTCAGAATGAATTAAATATATGTTTGAGTTGCCTTTTATTTTGACTTGTCAGTCTGAAGTAATATAAGTAGAGTAGCTTAGAGACCTTGTGAGGCTGTACATCTCTTCTATAACCGTATAACATACACCACGAGACATTGATGGTGCAATAGTAATTAACTATTGTTCTCACGCGGAGACACAAACCTACATCTGTCGTATCCCTCACTCTCATCCTCTTTTTCTCCTCCTCTCTCTTCATCTTTCTCTACTATCAAAGGTAGTGTGTAGTAGGCAGAGTTCGACTGAGGAACGAACTTTTAGGCTTCACACTTATCTTATATCATTTCCCTCATCATTCTTTTCTTTCTCTTCTCTCTCTCCTCCCTTCCTCCTCTCTCTTCTTCCTCTTTTTTTTCTCTTGATCACACTTATAATTATGTCCACCCAACAACAAAAATTTTGTTCTGGAGATTGTACAGCAGATTTCAAAGTGTGTTTAAATGCGGTATATAATTTACGGGTTAGAGATAAATTGCACATTATTAAATGTATTACGTCTTCACACGGAAACATTAGCGTTGAATAATTAATTTTCTCGTGGGACATGGAATTGGCCTTATGAAGAGCCTCGCGTAGTGGAACGGGGCAATACTGTAAAACAAGTTTGTTACCGAGAAATCACTAGGTTTTCAACAAAACATCAAAGAAATGTCGCCGCTTTCCATGATTTAAGTTGCCTTTGGACCTATAAAAGACATATTCCTTGGGTGGGGGTAAATATAAGACGGCAGGAAAAATTTCATAACGATGCAACAGTTTTCAACATAATTGATCGTGAATGAAGGCATTCATTTCTGGACAGACTATAATATTAATAGTTGTCATGAATGAATGGTTGCACCTGTCATTCATCGCAGGTTACTGACCAATCCCTGAACACCCACCACCTCCACACCCCCGGCCAAATTTGTAAATGCGCAGTTTCCGTGAGATAAGGTGCAGACATAGACCGAAGGAAGTGATGTTGGATGGACTGACACTATGACATGGAGAAATATCTTCAACAGATTTGATCCGGAGCATCAAGGACCGAGATCTGCGGCGAGGTATAAACTCATATGCCAGTTGGCAGGACATCATCATCAAGTGCCCTGCCAGTTGGCGTAGGCGTTCATGGCTCTCCATATATCTCGGTCTTTAGTGTTCTGAATCAACTCTGCTACTGGAACTATTAGTGTTGGAACTCTTCGCTGGCTGCTGAGGATGGGGACGGAGCGCTTATGGGAATGTCCCTAATGCTGTGATGTCGGTTCCTAAATCAATCAATCAATCAATCAATCAACTCTGCTGATGCTATTCCTCCATGCCACCGTCTCAATCCATCCAGCATCATTTCTCTTGGTCTGCATCTTCCTCTCTTCCCCTAGGTCTTTCCAGTTGTCACTATGTTCTCCAATGTCTCTCTTCTCATCACTTGACCGAATAAAAGAAAGCTGTTTGTCTCTTTCTTATTGTTTTATATGATACTAGCTGACCCGGCCCGGCTTCGCCCAGGCCCTGGCGGGGATCTATCTATCTATCTATCTGTCTGTTTGACGCGGCCCGGCTTCGCCGAGCACCTGGAGGGGAGCATTTCATTTAATTCATATAAGTAGTCATATAAGCTCCCGTTCCCGACTATCTGTCTGTCTGTCTATCTGTTTGTCTGTCTGTCTGTCCCGGCCTGGCTTCGCCCAGCCCCTGGTGGGAAGCATCTCATTTAATTTATATAAGTAGTCATATAAGCTCCCGTTCCCGTTCCCGACTATCCATCCACCCACCCACCCATCCATCCACCCACCCACCTACCTACCTATCTATCTATGTTCGTCCCATTCCCGTTAAAAATATAGATAGAATAGAAGAATATATAGATTGATAGTAGAAAATATGATTGGAAGAGATCTATCTAAAGTAAACTTACCAAGATATCACGAACAGCCAATAAATGGTGGGCAGTGGGTTGACTGCAGAGTACTGCAAACGATATGCAACTAACTTTCTCTCACAAAAAAATTACTTTTTTTTTAAACGAACGAAAATCTTTCGCAGGCCCAGTCCTACATACTGCCCTTCTTCTCTATTTCCTCTCATACATTCTTTCATTCAATATCTCTTATGAAGCAACTCTTTGACAACAAAAGAACAATAAGCATTAAAATGCATGAAAAGTAACTCGTTGAGGAAATGTTTAACATGGGCATCATAAATACCCAACGTGGGTGTAACGCGCCATACATATGAGAATGTTAAAAAAAAATTAATGTGCTGTTGAAGAAAAATAAAAAGATGAGTTAGAAAATTTTCACTATTTAAATAGATGCATTATTTTTATGAAAACTTTGAAAATGCCTTAAAGATTATATCATTATTTATTATAACTCATATGCCTGTAAATAACTGTAGACAAAGAGTTTATAAATCTTTGAAAACAATGCAACAATCTATATATAAAATATATAGCAATGTTATTAAAAGTTATGCCCCTTGAAATAACTTTTCTTAAGTTAAGTCCCCTCGCTATATATATATATATATATATATATATATATATATATATATATATATATATATATATATATATATATATATATATATATATATATATATATATGATAAGATATTAAAATATTAAATTTTAGTAAGTAAATAGCTGATTGTACACTAACAAACTTTGACAGTTGGCTGCACGGGAATGAGAAGAAGACGTGTAGAAAATTTCATCTCAATCAGATGGACCGTTCGCGAACGCATAAAGAACGGACATACATGACATGCAGACATACATCGTCTTTTATAGATATAGATAATGTTATGGTAAGGTTATGGTCGTCACTAGGAAGGAAGAAGTGTCACAATGTAATATACAAGTAAATGGAAATATTCTTCAACAAGTGAATAGGTACAATTATCTTGGAACAGTCATAACATCTGATGGGAGATGCCTTGAAGAGTTAGAACAAGAATCGCCATGGGGAAAGTAGCCTTTAGCAAGATGAAAAACATTCTGACCAATAAAAAGATGTCAATTGAAACGAGAAAAAGAGTGTTGAGGGGATACATAGAGCCTGTTCTTTTGTATGGGTGTGAAACTTGGACAATGAGCAGTCAAGCTGAAAAACATCTGATGGCTGCAGAAATGTGGTTTCTGAGGAAAATGCAAATAATACCATGGACAGACAGAAAAACCAATGACCAAGTACTACAGGAGACAAATGAACATCGTAAACTGATTAGAGAAATTAGACGTAGACAGTCAAAATTTTTTGGACATGTTATGAGAAGAAATGGATTGGAGAACTTGGTGACAACTGGCAAGATCGAAGGGAACAGACCAAGAGGAAGACCGAGAGGAAAATACCTGGATGGCTTGGCCACATGGCATGGACGAGTCAGGAACACTGAGCTGATCCACGACACTGGTGATCGAGTGAAATGGCGAGTCATGACCGCCCACGCTTTCCGGCATGGCACATGATTGATTGAATGTTCTAGTTTCATTAGCCTCTTTCAGACAATCGTTATTAGTTACTCTGGCAGTCCAAGGAATTCGCAACATTCGTCTCAGAAACCACATCTCTATTGATTCTAATGCATTCTTAATTTGTGCATTTACATTCCAAGATTCAATAATTGGCAAGACACATGATGATAATGTTGATAACAAACATTTTCTGCACAAGACTATTTTACTGTTATTTTCACAACAAATGTGTGGAAGCTTCTAAAGCCCTATTAGCACGAATATATTGCTGGTAGAGCAGCAGACGATAACGGGAATGAACATAAACAATGACTGGTTACGATTCAAATGAGTTGAAATAAGTTCAGTATTCAGGTAATTCAGTGGGGCAAAATGTTTTCCATGTATTGCTCAAAATAGCTGTAAAATTTCGATAAAGTAATCTTTAATTTACATACACGTTGTTTCGATATGTTTGCAATTTTCATGGAAACTTAACGTGGCTCTAATCTAAATTTAATGACTATCAAAACATTCATACGATCTACCCGGAGCTGTTGTGTTGTCAAGTTAACTTGTTTTTTATATTTATTCTTTATTATTCTTAATATTACGAAGTGTTACATAATGTTACGTTAAGCTTAGCAGTACATTGTATGTAACTTTGAACACTATTGTATTTAGCTGCAATTTTAGCGTGAAAAGATATGAAATAAAGTCTATAACTATAAATAATAAATAATATTAATAATATAATTTATAATTATAAAATAAAATAAGTCTAAGAAAATAATTAAAGATGTATACTAAATAGTTTAGTATGCATTGGTCATTAGTTCATTAGTTTTCGACTTGTAAATAATGGGGTAATGGCAAAGGTACATTAACATGAAAGTATATTTCAGAGGTACTTTAAAGATTCAATTTTATTTTAAATTGTTATGAAAATCATGTTTAATATATTATAACAAATTAAAAATTAAGATGCATGTCCTTCACAGGACGTAGCAGACAACCCCAGTATTTTCGCTGTTCGTGATTCCTGGGCAAATTTTTACGTTCAATAGTTTGCCATTGCTTTCTGAACGACCGGCTCCTATACCTTTTTTGAAAAAACCAGCACCGCTGTGTTTTGAACCAGGTATACAGGCTCACAAACTGCGTTCGCAAGCCCATAGCCATAGAGACCAGTATGTTGAATATAGGAGGTGAAAATTGCAGTTCAGTGGTACCTCTAGCAAGTTTCTCATTGAGTTCTAAGTGGAGATATTAACTTCTTGAACTTCTTCTTTAACTTCTTTTATGAATTCATTGTGCAAGAAACACCAAGAAAAGAGATAAAACAGAAAGTTAATTTGTTAGTTAGTTGACAGATTAGCTTCACATTGCACATCCAACCATTCAGTCCATAAGTGTTCAGATCCCCTCCCCAATATCTCCCTCTGCATGTAGCAGCTGATGACACCAGTGTTGTGTCGGTTTGCTATCCTCCTTTGGTCCGCTGCATAGTTCTCTTGTCTGGCTATACAACCATTTGACTTGATATCCTAGCAGCCTGGTCATGTTGGCAGATTTACAGTCATCACTTGATTTGTTTAATCGTTTTGTTTCTCTGAATGCATTTCACCATATCAGCCCTGTCCATTGTTCATCAACTGTCCATGGTGGCCCCACCCACAATCCTATCAGCTTGTGCTTGTTATACCTGTGTGGTCTAGTACCTAAAAAGCAGGTGATGTTTTCCCACTTTGGTATAGAGCCGCATTCGAAACACAGCTGCGTGCAATATTGAAGCAGACTGTTTTGTATTGGTTCCCATTCAAGGTATGAGAGACGTTCAGAAAGCAGTGACAAACTACTGAACGTAAACTTGCCAAGAAACCACAAACAGCCAGAAAAGTGCTGGTGTTGATTGTGACATCCTGCAAAGGATATGCAACTAACTAACCAGTTAATGAATATTTGTAGTTTATTGGTAATTGTTTTAGTAATTTTCATATTTCTGATCCATGCAGCAGTACAGATAAGAGTTAAATATTGTACGTTTAGTGCTAAGTTCTTTTCTTCCACAAATGGCTTAGTGCAAGCTCCTCTTGCCTTGTGTTTTATTTTGGTTACATACAAGGACATAATACCCAGCTCAACACCATTCTAGACAGAAAAGTGGAGGGCCAGCATGCAATAACAAGATATGGTTTAACTAGTAAGACAGAATCAACATATGTTACGTAGGAAGTGCTGGAGACCCATTGCCAGTTGTATAAGTAAATGTTAGTTATTTAGTTAGTCGCAGTTCCAACTTCACGGCAAAGAGTCGCCCCATTATGCTCTGTTTCTGTGCCAGTAAATATCACACAAAATGCTCCTCACTGCCCCATGTAAAAAGTGGAACAGGAGACTTGACAAACCAACAGCCTGCCAGTATACTGTAGGTATACTATGCATAAGGCCACTGCCAGAATGCCAACACAAAAGTCTGCCATGATAAATACAGTTTATGTAAGTAAATGTAAACAAGTCAAGGACTCTATACATGTCTTCAGGTGCATCGGGCATATGGTGCTAGGTCCATTATTTTGTATAACAATCGGCACTCGGTGGATGATATTTTCAGTGTCACGCTGGCCGCCTTTATTTCCCAAAACATTCTTGGTACCCATTTTAGCCTGGCTCGACTTGGAAACTCAGGTAACATTTTAAAATCTGAAGCTGCCCAGCTGCGGAATGAACCCTTGACCACCAGGTCAGCGGGCGAGTGTCTAGCCACTACGCCACCATAGCTGCCTGTCAGTTTTATGTCCATCCCTAAATTTAGCATTGAGGGAAGTTATGTCCTTCCCTAAAGTTAGCATTGGGAGAAGTTATGTCCATCCCTATATTTAGCATTGGGAGAAGTTATGTCCATCCCTAAATTTAGCATTGGGAGAAGTTATGTCCATCCCTAAATTTAGCATTGGGAGAAGTTATGTTCATTCCTAAAGTTAGCATTGGGAGACGTTATGTCCATCCCTAAATTTAGCATTGGGAGACGTTATGTCCATCCCTAAATTTAGCATTGGGAGAAGTTATGTTCATTCCTAAAGTTAGCATTGGGAGAAGTTATGTCCATCCCTAATTTAGCATTGGGAGAAGTTATGTCCATCCCTATATTTAGCATTGGGAGAAGTTATGTCCATCCCTAAATTTAGCATTGGGAGAAGTTATGTCCATCCCTAAATTTAGCATTGGGAGACGTTATGTCCATCCCTAAGTTTAGCATTGGGAGAAGTTATGTTCATTCCTAAAGTTAGCATTGGGAGAAGTTATGTCCATCCTTAAAGTTAACATTGGGAAAAGTTACGGTGTCCACCTCAAGCTCACAAGCTACCAGGTTTGTGCCCTGCATAAGGCGGAGAGAGAAGTTTACTAAGAACCAGTGATATCTGTTGATGTCATACGTCCCCATGATCTCTTGGGTATTGAGATCGGATAACTAGCCTTGGATAAGTGTAAAAAAACAGGAGGTCCTATGTGCAAGTTGTGCATGTTAAAAATCCCAAAGCAGTTGGAAATCGCAAAGAGTAGGCTTTGAAGACACTGCCCTGGCAAAGTTGGTAGCCAAGCAAATTTGCGGGTAAATAGAGCCTGTTACCTTGGGTGAAATCTGCCTAGAGGAAGCAAAGGTTAGTTGCATATTCTTTACAGGCCATCGCCGTCAACTCCAGCATATTGTGGCTGTTTGTTATTTCTTGTCAAGTTTATATTCAGTGGTTTGCCATTTATATAAACCTACGCAAGACGGTCTACTGCCAAATTTCCAGCAGCTGTGTTTCAAACATATGTGGGATTACAAATTGTGGCGGTAATCCCTTCACCACAGAGCCAGTAGAGGAAGCAAACCTTACACAAATGCATGGCAAAGTCATGCACACTCACCTTTATGTTATATAGTAGGTGTGACACACTACCCTCAAAAGAGCAATGCAGCAGGGAAAAAAAGAAAATGAAGAATGAACTAATTTAGAAGTTGGTAACTAACAGTCACCTTTCTATTCTTCCATATCTGGCCTGTCTGAGAGTGGAAACACTGAGATTGTGGGTAGGTAAGCCACATTGCTAGTCTGCAGCCACATTTGCATTTGGGTGTCTCTTGTGTAGTGCACATTGTTTTCTTTTTGTAAAGCGATGCTTTTACTAACAGCTGTCACACTTTATGTCACTGTATGTGTATGTATGTGTTTAAACTTGCAAATTTGTACTCCATATGTTTAGTACAGCATGTTAGTAACTATCCCATATGTTTGATAAAGCATGATTGTAACTATATATTATGTTTTATAAATCAAGCATGTAACTATCGTGTGCATAGTAGTTAATCTCCCAATATCTGTACCACATAGCTCCCCACCAGGTTTATTAAAGCAGACATCATCTAACTCTACCCCATATGTTTGATAAAACAAGCATGTAACTATTATATGTACCTGAATCCCTGTTCAACCCCCCCCCCCCCCCCATAACCTTCCCCAGTCTGCGCCACATTATGCAACAAGTTTAATGTACCTATCCTATATGGTTTGATAAAACACGCATGTAACTATTCATTGTGTCTTGTGTCTGATAAAACATTTGTGTAACTATAATGTGGCCGTCTCCCTGGTGAAGGTGTTAAAGAACGTTGTTCATAATCCCGTTTATTCACATATAAAACAGCTGCGCGAGATTCGGCAGTGGGTCGCATCGCGCTGGTTACTTACGGAAGTATGTGAGCCGATCGCTCAGAAAGCAATGGCAAACTACTGAACGTAAAACTTGCCAAGACATCAACAGCAGCTGAAAAATGCTGGTGTTGACTGCAATGTCCTGTAAAGGATATGCAAAAAAAAAAAAAAACTATTATGTGCAAATAAATCACCCCTGCTGTCAGTACTGTGTAACTTTGGAACTAAAGGTAGTTCCATAGCAGATACAGTGGTACCTCGGGTTATGAACGCCTCAGGTCACGAACAATTCAGGTTACGAACAGCAACTTCGAAAATGTTATGTCTCGGGTAACGAACAGTGCCTCTGCTTACGAACAAAGGCGACAGAGAGAGAGCAATTTGTAACGTTGGAGACAAACGATCACATACAGTACAAACAGTACTACAGATGAGCTTGTGAATCTTCAGAACGAACAGCTAAAGACATTAAAAGAGGAGCAGCCATCCGATGATGAGGAGTCAGTGACCGTTTCAACTGCCAGGATTAAAGAAATTTGCAGCAAGTGGGCAGACATCGAAGACTTCATCGTGAACCATCATCCAAACAAACTTGTTGCTAACAGGGCAGTAAACCTGATGAATGATAACACGATGGCTCACTTCAGAAAGATTCTCCAGCAAAGGAAGCGACAAATTTTCCTTGATAGTTTCTTGGTGCAGAAAGATTCCCAGTCGGCTGCCAAGAAACAGCGACAAGATACTCCTGAAACTAATGATTCAGAATAACAAAGAAAGTGAAAAATTTCCCATGATCGTTTTCTTTTTAATAAAGATAGACTAAATCTTTTTTTATGTTACATTTAATTCATTTGGTTGTTTTCTTTCTCTTTGTTTAATACGTGAAGTGCACGTATCCTTTGAGTTTTGTCAGGTAAACGACCGAATGTTAGTAAAAAAGAACGATTCTTTCATCTTGAAATGGATTGTCTTTATTTCATTGATTTCAATATTTCGGGTTACGAACGTTTCAGGTTGCGAACCGAGTTCTGGAATGAATTAAGTTCGTAACCCGAGGTACCACTGTACTTCCATTATAATACAGTAGAGGGGCTGAGTGGTCTCAGGGTATAGTGTCTGCTTCGAGTGCTTGAGGTCCCAGGTTCAAGCCCCGGTGAGAGCCGGGATTTTTTTCTCGTGCACTTCTAGTAACTAAATTTCCCCAGGTCTCTGGGTAGTGAGATCAGTATGCCCGTGTGTATTATTGCGATTGTAAAACATCCCTTGGCAGTTGGAAATCGAAAAAGAGTAGCCTGATGGTGCTGCTTGGGCAAAATTTTGAGTTAAAAAATCTACTCAAAGTATTTCAGGATGCTCACCGGTTTTACGGAGTTCGTTGCACTGAGCTGAGTTTCTCCAGACTCAGGCTTGAGTTAGGAATATAACGGAGCACTTATGGGTTACACCCGTGTGTCATGATGTTGATCCACCAACTAAACTAAACTAAACTAAACTAGATACTTCCATTGTGCAAGGACTTCACATATTCTAGATGAGGTGTATTAGCCAGTTCCCTTCCTCATCACATTTCTTCCCAACAATTCCCAGAAAAATCCTGAATATTGTCAGGGATCCGTTTTTAGGAGGCTGGATCGAGACTGCTGATTGTGTGAGATGACGAACCATTGTGTGAGATGACGAACCATGACGAACTATTGTGTGAGATGACGAACTATGATAAACCATTATGTGAGATGACGAACCAAGATGAATTATTGTGTGAGATGACGAACCATGATGAATCATTGTGTGAGATGACGAGTCATGATGAACTATTGTGTGAGATGATGAACCATTGTGTGAGATGACGAACTATGATAAACCATTATGTGAGATGACGAACCAAGATGAATTATTGTGTGAGATGACGAACCATGATGAATCATTGTGTGAGATGACGAGTCATGACGAACTATTGTGTGAGATGATGAACCATTGTGTGACATGACGAACATTGTGTGAGATGATGAACCATGACGAACTATTGTGTGAGATGATGAACATTGTGTGAGATGATGAACCATAACGAACTATTGTGTGACATGATGAATCATTGTGTGAGATGACGAACCATTGTGTGAGATGATGAATCATTGTGTGAGATGATGAATCATTGTGTGAGATGACGAACTATTGTGTGAGATGATGAATCATTGTGTGAGATGACGAACCATTGTGTGAGATGATGAATCATTGTGTGAGATGACGAACCATTGTGTGAGATGATGAATCATTGTGTGAGATGATGAATCATCGTATGAGATAATGAACCATGTGTGAGATGATGAACCATTGTGTGAGATGATGAATCATTGTGTGAGATGACGAACCATTGTGTGAGATGATGAATCATTGTGTGAGATGATGAATCATTGAATGAGATGACAAACCATGATCACTGATGCTTATTGCATTGCACTTAATGTTTATAGAACAAAAACCTTTGGCTATACCAAGAAATACAACACACATCATATTGTGTATGAGACGGGCATCCTACCACAGCTACCAGAGAAATCTTAATTGGGGAGCCCCTTGAGGCCACTAAGACAGTTATAAACACACATGTATTGTTTGGCACCAACAGAAGTAGAAGAAAGAAGTAGAGACTAGATTTGAACCTGTCACCTCCAAATAGCGACAGCGATTCGCTGCAGGAACAAGTGTACACATAAATTACACATGGACCAGCTAGACACCCCTAAAAATGTGTCTTCATTAGGCTAGTATGTCCTCTAGTCTCTAATTGTTTCTTCTACTTTTGTAAGTGCCAAATAATATATGGGTGTTTATTTATGAACTAACTCTGCTATCAGCAGTTTAAAGCAATGCCCTCAAGCATAAGAGAGACATAATAACCACTCAGAAGATAAGACCATATCTATATACTGTATACAGTACGTTGTAGATGACAACTTCTTCAAGACACAAACCCATAAAGTATTATATAGGTGAAGAGTTGACTTCATTTGCACACCTTTAGTATATACCTGCCCTGGTGAGAGCTTCAATCGTCGAACTAGCTAGCACAGTTGCATGACGACCCAGTGGTCATGTGTTTGAAGCCGCATCCAGGGGCATTTTCTTAAGTGACCTGGGCTCCCAGGCATGTCCAGCCTAAAATGGGCACTCATACCATTGCATGAAAATACCAACGCAAGGCAATCTGCTGCCAAATCTTCCGCAGCCATGTTTTGAATGCAGTATGCAGGATTACGAATTGTGTCCATAATCCCTTTGCCACAGAGCCGGTATCATGATGTAACCAGGTCATAATTTAGCAGAGGTCACATGTACTTGTGATGTAACCAGGTCATAATTTAGCAGAGGTCACATGTACTTGTGATGTAACCAGGTCATAATTTAGCAGAGGTCACATGTACTTGTGATGTAACCAGGTCATAATTTAGCATAGGTCACATGTACTTGTGATGTAACCAGGTCATAATTTAGCAAAGGTCACATGTACTTGTGATGTAACCAGGTCATAATTTAGCAGAGGTCACTTGTACTTGTGATGTAACCAGGTCATAATTTAGCATAGGTCACATGTACTTGTGATGTAACCAGGTCATAATTTAGCAAAGGTCACATGTGCTTGTGATGTAACCAGGTCATACTTTAGCAGAGGTCACGTGTACTTGTGATGTAACCAGGTCATAATTTAGCATAGGTCACATGTACTTGTTATGTAACCAGGTCATAATTTAGCAGAGGTCACATGTACTTGTGATGTAACCAGGTCATAATTTAGCAGAGGTCACATGTACTTGTGATGTAACCAGCACATATGGGCAGGCGGGGATTAGGCCTAAGTTGGGAGTTTTCCCTCTACAGGTGGTGGGTATTGTTGACTGCATCATGGGAACTCATCTGTCCATTGAAACATGAAAGAGCTAATGCAAGAAGAAGAAGGTATTTCATTGTCAACAGACTCCCCAAAATGCTCAGAGAGAAGAGTTCATCCGATTAACTGATTCAGTGTCAAACAAACAATGTAGCTTTTGACCAAACATGATGCACATTCAAATGAACAAGTAAATTTCCATTCACCGAGCATTAAAATTGTGGAAGATACTGCGAAACAAAACAAATAATATGATAACACTAGTATGGCGATATATTGTCCTTCTGTCCAAATGGGAGGTCACATTTGGTGATATACAATCCTTCGACACTGAATCAGTGAAGAAATGGGTCAGAAGTGGGAAGTTTCAATAGTCCCACAGTAAGATAAATCCACTTGCAAGTGTAGGAGGGTGTCTGAGACACAGTATTCTAATTCTTTTGTGCTTGAGGTATTCTTAGTAGCCAGTGCTGAGGCGAATGAGTTACAAATGCAGTTCGTAATAAAAAAAAAGGTCTTAAAAGTCGAGAGGATCAACTTCATTGCACTGGGTTTTATCCCATAGGGCTCGGTCTCTTTCCGCAGGACGACCTGCCAAAAGCATCGCACAAAGCATGAACACTGTAGCTCCAGCGACAACCCCCAGGGGTCTCAGAGAAAAATGCACTTGTGAACTGAAAGATGTAACCCACATCCTTAGGAGCGCAAGGCATGCGGCTTGACCACTTCGCCACAGAGACTCCCGAAATAGTGGAGTTGGAAATAGTGAGTTTGTAATACCACATACTGCATTCAAAACACATCTGCAGGTGATTTGGAGGCCGACTGCCTTGTGCTGTTGTTCATACAATGGTATGAGTGCCAGTCATTCAGAAGACAATGGCTGACTACTGACTGTAAACTTGCTAAGAAATCAAAAACAGCCACACGCAAAAATTCATAGTAGATTGGTGTTGTCTGTGTAGCTTTAGTCTCATATTTTTCTAAATGTGATATATTGTTTTGTAATCACTGCTATCCTTTTTTTGTAATCCATATGTTAATCATAGTAGCTTGGCTATACATGTAACTGTTTATATCTGATATTTACCCAAGAGTATAATAGTTTGTGTGTTACTTGTTCTAACCTTTATTTTCTAGCTGATTTGTCTGTATCTTTATCATATGTATACTGGAGAAACTTTAACACTGGAAACATGAACTAAAAAGTACACTAAAGACTCAGAATACACTAAAAATGCTAGAGCTGATAATCGTTGTTCAAGCACCGTTGTATGCAAAACAAACTTTGAATACGTGGATATCTCAGTTGCTTGGAAATCTTATAGATCTTTTTGTGTGGTGTTTGCTCGCTTTGAACTCATGCGTAGTCCTTACAGGGACTACTACTTCTAGTGCACTGGAGTTATTTTTGTGTGTGGATTAGCTTTCATTCAAGAATGATTTCTAGTGCTTCCAGTCTGATGTGGACAATGGCATAAGGTTTGTACTGGAATACGATCAGCTATGCCAGTAGTTGGTTGTGTTCAATCTTCAAACCTCAAATCCCGAAACAACCAAATAAATCAACTATATTTAAATTTTAAGTGTTAATAAACAGAATATTACAAAGTTTACATAAATCATCAACATCATGTCGTGTTTCATTTATACCTTGTGGCCAAGCTATCCAGACATTTGCTCATTTCCTATCAATCTTGCCAGTTGTCACTAAGGTTTCCACTTTAATTCTCCTCACAATAACCCCAAAATCTCGACTGTGTATGCCTAATTTCTCAGATCATTTTATGGTTTTCATTTATTGTAGCACTTGCTCATTAGCTATTCTGTCTTTCCTTGGTATTTTTTGCATTTTCCTCACAAACCACATTTCCACTGCCATTATATGTTTCTCAGCGTGTCTGATTGTTTTTCATGTTTCACATATAAAAATATGTTTTCTTTTTAGCACTTCAACATTATTTTTCTCATTGTAATATACATAGGGTGTCCTAAAAAATGTATACAGACTTCTGTCCAAATGGGAAGTCATATTTGGTGATATACAATCCTTCGGCACTGAAATTTGGCAAAGTTATGGACGCAGTTCATAATCCCACATACCCACTTTTGAAACACAGCTGCAGGCGATTTGGCAGCAGACTGCCTAGTATTGATTTTTTGTGAAAATGGTATGATTGCTGGTCGTTCAGAAAGCAATGGCAAACTACTGAAAGTAAACTTGCCAAGAAATCACGAACAGCCAACAAATTCTGGGGTTGACTGTGACATCCTGTAAAGGATATGCAACTAACTTTTTAACACAAACTTTTTGTGGGCATGACTGAACTGAAATGGTTGAAGAAAAAATGTCTAGTCGATACTGAAATTAAATCAATGACTTCTGTTGTCGATGAATAAATCAGCGAAAACGGAAAGTGGGGAAAGTTAGCTTTACAAGAACCCAATCACAAGTGACAGAACAGATGTTTCTGTTAGAAAGCTTTCATGAGCATACAAAAACAAAAAGACACTAGTACAACTACATTTTAAAACAACTTTAAAAACTGACATTTAGCTATAAAACATGGATCCTTGAGAATAGAAATGTGCACCATCTTGATCATAAGAGCACGTACAGAGAACTAACTATGACTGTACAGAAGCTCTTTGAAGACCTTATGTAACTAGATTTCAAGAAACTGAGCAGGTTGAAGCAACATCAAGAATGTACACAAATATAAACAGAATGTGCTGCAGAAGAGGAAGAAATGGAAGAAACAAGAAGAGGAAGAAATACCAGAAAAGGGAGAAACAAGAAGAGGAAGAAACGCAAGAAGAGGAAGAAACAAAAGAAACCAGAAGAGGAAGAAACACAATCAAAAGAAAAAACCAGAAGAGGAAGAAACACACAAAAGGGGAGAAACCAGAAGAGGAAGAAACACAAGAAAAGGAAGAAACTAGAAGTGAAAGAAAAAAAAACAGAAGAAACAAGAAGATGAAGAAACGCAAGAAGAGGAAGAAACCAGAAGAGGAAGAAACCCAAGAAAAGGAAGAAACAAGAAGAGGAAGAGGAGGAAGAAGTAAAGGAGGAACAGGAAGAGAAAGAACAACAAGATGAAGAGGAACAACAACAAGAAAAAGAAAAAAATAGACAAACAAGGAGAACAAGAAGATGAAGCACAATCAGCAGCAGAACAAGAAGAAGAATAAGAAGGAAGAAAAGAAAAGTCACAAGGTGCAGAGCTGATAATCCTACCTTATAATGTTTCAACCTAGTGTATATGTGGGCTTGTGTGTGTGTGTCTCTCTCTCTATATGTGTGTGTGTGCGAGCATGTGTATGTGTGTGTGTCAAGCCCTATCATAGAATACCCCTTTGGCAGTGTCTGCTTTGCATTGCCTTTATCTTAATAACAAAACATATTTTGAAGATTGAGCACAACCCACTACTGGCAACGCTGATCATATTCCGGTACGAACTTGGGCCTTGTCTATGTCGGATTGGAAGCACTAGACTCGAGTTTCGCCTTTGTTTGAGCTCGTTGGTATTGCATATCCCTGACTGGACCCAGGATTGAACTCCAGAACACTGGTATGTGAGGCGGATGTGTAACCACTTGACCACGAGGCTCACACTAGACACGACCAAATTGTCATACTAGACTATCACAACATCACCCATTACAAAACGTATTTTGTATACATGATGTGTTCATGTTTTATGATGCTGTAAGTTTGGGGTGAAGTAGACATTAATTATTCATGTGGATTAACTGTTCCAGGTAGCGACATTATGTATTGATCTGTTGTCAACATGTGCAAAGGCTAGACTGGTGTGGACGTGTTTTCTAGGGCTCAAGACAAAGGACTAATTTGTTTGGAAGTTAAGATAGGTGCAGTTAGTCATTGGACATTTCACTTAAGGATTTTACATTTGATACAAGGATAAGTACAGTTAGTCATTTGTTTTTTGATACAATGATAAATACAGTCATTTGACATTTGATATAATCATAAATACGGTTAGTCATTTGACATTTGATATAATCATAAATACAGCTAGTCATTTGACATTTGATACAATGATACATACAGTTAGATATTTGATATTTGATACAATGATAAATACAGTTAGTCATTTGACATTTGATACAATGATAAATACAGTTAGTCATTTTACATTAGATACAAGGATAGATACAGTTAATCATGTTACATTTGATACAAGAATAGATGCAGTTAGTCATTTTACATTTGATACAAGGATAGGTACAGTTAGTCATTTTACATTTGGTACAAGTAAAGATACAGTTAGTCATTTTACATTTGATACAAGGAAAATTACAGTTAGTCATTTTACATTTGATACAAAGATAGATACAGTTAGTTATTTTACATTTGATACAAAGATAGATACAGTTAGCTATTTTACATTTGATACAAGGATAGATATAGTTAGTCATTTTACATTTTATACATGGATAGATACAGTTAGTGAAGTTACATTTGATACCAGGATAGGTACAGTTAGTCATTTTACATTTGATATAAAGATAGATAAAGTTAGTCATGTTAGATTTGATATCAGGATAGGTACATTTAGTCATTTTACATTTGATAAAGGATAAATGCAGTTAGTCATTTTACATTTGATACAAAGATAGATACAGTTAGTCATGTTACATTTGATATCAAGATAGATACAGTTAGTCATTGTACATTTGATACAAAGATTAGTGCTTTTAGTCATTTAACATTTTATACAAGGATGGGTACAGTTAGTCATTTCACATTTGATTCAAAGATAGATACAGTTAGTCATTTCACATTTGATACCAGGATAGGTACACTTAATCATTTAACATTTGATACAAAGTGCTTTTAGTCATTTAACATTTCATTCAAGGATAGGTACAGTTAGTCATTGGACATTTAATACAAGGATAGGTACAGTAAGTCATTACAGTTGTTTGAAACGTGATATGTCCGTGTCAGGCAAATATTCCTGCTTCCTGTTTGCTGTTGGTTGAAAAGACTCATTAAAATGTTTGATTTTATATGTCCTTTGTCAAGCTCTGTGGTCATATTTTACAACCATTTGTCCACAATCCCAGCATGCAGCGAGGCAGAGAAAGCACTAATAGAGTGGAAAGCAGTGAGTTCTAGAATAACTAGAAAGTACTACTCGAACCCACAGGGCAAATGAGTAAGAGGGCGACATAAATACACATGAAAAAGAGAACTGGTGATAGAGATGAATAATGAGGAACGAACAAACTTGATTTTCAAAGGGTTAAGAATTGGTCGCACAGGCCTGTCTAGCATTCTGCCCTTCTATCACTCTCTTTCACACATTATTTCATGCATACATGACTTGAGGCTAACCGAGAACAACAACAACAACAATATAAAAGATATACATTATAAAGGCATGCAAAATGAGCACAAATCAACAACATGATTCACTAATAATAATCATCGATGTGGCAGTTGTTATTAACTATGGGGAACATATTACTATCAAAAGGGGACTGGCTGTTATACTAGGGTTTTATTATTGTTATTATTATTATTATTATTATTATTGTTATGGAGTTAGCTGCAGAATTACCAAAAGCTAGGACAGCTTGGTATGAGTTGGTTGAGGGCCATTGCTCCTTTGGGGATACAGAGCAGGAGAAGATCCTCGAAGGCCTTAATGTGTCGTAAACAGCTATTTGACTTTCACCTGTTTACAGTTTTAGTATCATCTTTTATGGCATGTGTGGTCAGAGGTTGCAATGTTACGTGTGGGGGAGGGGGGAAGAGGGAGTGAGTGAGTGAGAAAAATATATTCTGAAAAAGTAAAGAACAAATGAATCATTTTTCGATGTAGTCACCACTTCGTTCAGTGCAAGTCCTCCAGCACCAGTATAGTGTTTGGATTCCTGTAGAAAACAATTCTCTTGGTTGTGTGTGTAACCACTCATGCACAACCTTCTGAACCTCTTCATCAGACCAACAGGTTTTGAAACTTCTTATGCCACTCATATACTTGCTGGACTGACAGGCATACATCACCATGCTGGACCTTCATTCGCCAATGAATCTCTATAGGTTTCACTCCTTCACTGATCAAAAAACGGGTAACAGAATCTGGCTCCTCTGTGATTCATGTCAAAAGTTGGGCAGCCAATTTAAACTGTATAACATCATTGTGTTCCTTTGCACCGTGATGTCACCTGCTTAACACTCTTGACATCCTTAGCAACAATATTGACATGTTACAAAACAGTGGCATGGTTATTGTAATTTCTGTAACACTTTTAATGTATTTTCATTTGAAGCCCCCTCGTACAAAACCCATTGGTTTTTAATATCACATGCCCCCTTGGTCCGTCGGATAGTGAAATTGGACACATTGCAGATAAAGGCAAGAAACCAGATGCCCTCTGTGCAAAACAGTTTGAAATCACAAAGAGTAGGCTGCAAGGCCAATGCCCTGGTAATACTGTTAGTGTATGAAACATATTATGAGTAGATAGAGCCTGTTACCTTGGGAGTCTGTGGTGAAGTGGTCAAGCCATCTGCCTTTTGCTCCAAAGGTTGTGGGTTTGATTCTAGGCTGCACCTTTCGGTTTATGAGTGAATTTTTCTCAGACACTACGGGGGAGGGGTCGTCGTCGCTGGGGCTATGGAGTTCATGCTTTGTGCGACATTTTTTACAGGCCGCCATGTGGAATGAGACAGGGCCATGTGGTGTATAACCTGCTGCAATGAAGTCGATCCTCTAGACTTTTAAGACTTGTTAAGAGCCTGTTACCTTGTCTCAGTCTCAAGGAAGCAAACTTGACACAAACTGTATGTTGAACTCCGACATACTGACCTCTGAGGTGCATAGTCGGTTGTGGTGCACTGCCCTAGACATTAGAATAAAGTAGAACAGAAATTATTTTTAATAACGAAGACACAAACAATAGACTGTTGATTTATTGCCTGGCATATTTCGCTGCATCTCGTCGGGTACATACTTCATAAATCTCACCACATAAAATAAAGTAATTGGAAATATTTTTGCAAATACTTGTTTTCCAGCTGTTTTACTTGTATTTTCCAGGTTTATTTCTGTGTGCGTTTGAGGGTTGTTGGATGATCCAGCCCTGTTTGGATGACCTGATGGTTGGATTCTCTTAATACAATATTTATCAGCTGAGCAGAACATCGGTCATCTACGAAGCATATTTTATATTAGTTTTATTCGTTCTCTATTCCTACTGCAATTGTTCTGATATTGTTTGGAAACCTTCCTGGCCTACTACACTTCGATTACACCTGCATGTGATCCTTGCCTCCCCGCTGCTTTTCTGAACGGGAATTGATGATCTGTCACTTGTACCTGTGGGTCAAATGTGGGACACGGCAACTGTGTGAACATTGGGACACTGACAATAATACGGTTTGTGGGGTTTGTTTCCTGGGACAACGTGAATGTCAACTCTGGCTGTGCCATGGATGTCGACCATGCAGAAACTGAAGCTCTGCTAGTGGAATTCATGGAGCCCAAACTGCAGAACAGCAGGTGAGGATCTGCTAGAGGAGAGAGTCTGTGTGGTGTCCATGGGTGTTTGTGGTGTCCATGTGTGTTTGTGAGAGTGTGTGGTGTCCATGTGTGTTTGTGAGAGAGTGTGGTGTCCATGTGTGTTTGTGAGAGTCTGTGTGGTGTCCATGTGTGTTTGTGAGCCTGTGTGGTGTCCATGTGTATTTGTGAGAGTCTGTATGGTGTTTTTGGGTGTTTTTGAGATTCTGTGTGGTGTCCATGAGTGTTTGTGCGAGTCTGTGTGGTGTCCATGAGTGTTTGTGAGAGTCTGTATGGTGTCCATGGGTGTTTGTGAGAGTTTGTATGGTGGCAGTGTGAGTTTGTGTGGTGTCCATGTGTGTTTGTGAGTCTGTGTGGTGTCTATGTGTGTTTGTGAGTCTGTGTGGTGTTGATGTGTGTTTGTGACTTTGTGTGGTGTCCATGTGTGTTTGTGAGTCTGTGTGGTGTCCATGTGTGTTTGTGAGAGTCCGTCTGGTGTCCATGTGAGTTTGTGTGGTGTCCATGTGTGTTTGTGAGAGTCCGTCTGGTGTCCATGTGTGTTTGTGAGAGTCCATCTGGTGTCCATGGGTGTTTGTGAGAGTCTGTGGTGTCCATGTGTGTTTGTGAATTTGTGTGGTGTCCATGTGTGTTTGTGAGTTTGTGTGGTGTCCATGTATGTTTGTGAGAGTCCGTCTGGTGTTCATGGGTGTTTGTGAGAGTCTGTGTGGTGTCCATGGGTGTTTGTGAGAGTCTGTGTGGTGGCAGTGTGTGTTTGTGAGTCTGTGTGGTGGCGATGTGTGTTTGTGAGAGTCTGTGTGGTGTCCATATGTGTTTGTGAGAGTATGTATGGTGTCCATGCATGTTTGTGAGAGTCTATGTGGTGTCCATGTGTGTTTGTGAGAGTATGTGTGGTGTCCATGTGTGCATCTGAGCGTCTGTGTGTTGTCCATGTGTGTTTGTGAGAGTCTGTGTGTGTTTGTGAGAGTCTGAGTGGTGTCCGTATGTGCTTATGTAACAGTCTCTGTTATGTGGTACCTAGGTTAATTTGCCATGCCAGGTGCAAGATGGTGAGTTAGTTAGCTGCATATCCTTTACAGAATCTCACTGTCAACCCCAGAATTTCTAGGCTGTTTGCTATTTCTTGGCAAGTTCATTAGTTTGCCATTGCTTTCTGAACTACCGGCACTCATACCTATATGAAACCAGCACAAGGCGGTCAGTTCCAAATCTCCGGCAGCCGTGTTTTGAATGCGGGATTGCGAATTGTGCCTGAAACACCTTCACCACAGAATAAATCACCAAATTGTTATTAGCAGGGCCCATAAGGGAATAGTAACAATTTAACCTGCAGTGCATGTTGTAATAAATTGGGTTGGCATGAAAATGGCTACCTGTAGGTCAGCGTGGCCAAATGGATAAGGTCGCGTGCTCTTAAAGATCCTGTGTGCTGGTGCCAAGGTAAGGGGTTCAACTCCTACACTGGACAGTTGGGCTAAAATGCTGACCTGCCATCCTTGACTTTGAGATTAAATTACAAGTACCTCTGAAGTCTGAGTGGATTTGCCTGATAGCGAGGGACACTGTTAATTGGGAGAGCTAATTCACACGCAACATTCAGTCCAGCACTACTAGAGGTAGTGTGTATGGACTACGCTTGAGTTCAAAGCGAGCATGCTCAAAAAAACAAAAAAACTCTCTACCTCATTGCACTGATTCGCTGTGGAGGTCTGTTGTACGTAGAGTCACCTTCATTTTGTTCCAGGACATGCCAGAGTTTGAGGGAAATGAACGAGCTGATAAACTTGCTGGCTCAGCATCCCCTGCTGATGGGCAGACAATGGATCGTGCTGATGTTATTAATGCCCTTAGATGTCGAGAGCGGAAGACTTTCACATCAGTGAATCCTTATTGTTGCCCAGATTGATTGATTGATTGTTGCCCAGAATGAGAGACTGGAGTAAGAATTTTCATGGTCAGACACGACAGGCACATCAGGAGAATGAGGGGCCTTGTCATCCAATACAGAACTGGTACTATTAGTCATCGTACGCTGATGCATATGTTGTGGAAGGAACTGAGCACCTACAGACTTGTCAGGAGTGCTAGGATAATAGATAACTTTGTTCCATAGAAAAATGTATATGCAAAATCCTATCAGTCATGAAGAAGTCCACGAAGAGCTTAACGTGAGTTAATTGTGGGCCTTTGCTCCATTGGGGGTTAAACAGCAGCAGAAGAAGAATTTACAGATTGAACAAGATGGAATCTCTGGATTTTGTGTGTGGAAAAGACATCTAATTGGTGAAGTGGTTGTGCCGCCTGCTCGGGGCACTGAAGGTTGTGGGTTCGTATCCGGTCTACATAATTCGGTTCATGAGTGCAATTATTTTCTGAGACTCCTTGGGGTCATCGCTGGAGCTACAGAGTTCGTACTCTGTGTGCCGCTTTCAGTTTGCAGAAAGATATGGGATAAAACCTGGTACAATGAAATCCATCCTCTGGCCTTTTTCATCAGTATAGACCAATCGGCAGTTATGTGGTGCTGTGGTTACTTTCATTCTGGCCACCTTTACTTCCAAAGACATTTCACGTGACCCATTTTAGACTGAGTTGACCTAGAAGCCCAGGTCTTTTAAAAAAACATTTGCCTAGATGCAAATTTAAACTCATGACCACTGAGCTTACAGGTAAGCATACTGGTAACTCTACTATCGCCGGCTCCGTGACGGAGGAGTTACAGACGCAGTTCGTAATTTTTTGCTGTTTGGCAGCAGACTGCCTTACGTTGGTATTTTATTAAATGGTATGGATGCCAGTCATTCAGAAAGCAGTGGCAAACTACTGAACGTAAACTTGCCCAGGAATCACAAACAGCCAAAAGATATTGGGGTTGACTGCTACATCCTGTAAACCTAGAAGCACCAGGGGTTGGAAGAATACTAACATTTGCAGATGATATTCTTGCATATAGGCAGGGGAGAGATAGGGAGCAAACAGCCCAGGAGCTACAGGCGACAGTAGACAAAGTGATTGACTGGTGCACTGAAATGAGTGCTGTCATCCACCCGGAAAAGGTGGCTGATTTGTGGTGCTCTCTGGACAACAGGATTGTGAGAGCGGATGTCCCAAGCCTCGCGATAGATGGTAGAAATGTCAGCAGAGAGAACAAACTGAAGTATCTGGGGATCACAAGGACCATGTGGAGACGGTTGTGACAAGATCTCAAAAGGGACTCAGTGCACTTAAAACTATGGCTGCAATGGATACAGAACAGAGAATGCTTTTCACACTATACCAGCACTTGATCCTCTCAGTAATTGATTATGGATTAGGTCTGCTCACTGTCTCAGAGAGTCAGCTGGTGAAGTTAGAGCGCATACAGAACGAAGCTATGCAGGTCATTCTGGGATGCACTAGAGACACCCCAGTAGTGTGTATGCGTTACTCCTTGGTCTGCCGAGTGTTGCTGGTAGGCTCAAGATGATGCAGGCGAAGGCATACCTCAGAGTAGCTGCAGACACAGACCACCCACTGCATGAGGCGCTGGACGCAGTTAAGGGTCAGCGACTGATAAGAGGGAAATCATGGATGGCTCAGGCGGAGGATACGATCAGACAGGTGTGCCCCTTGGAGAACATTAGGCGTGGAGAGGAGTGGGTCAGAGTGCCAGCGGAGCAGTCAGAATTGTGCAGAGTTATAATCACATTAAGCCAGGAGTGCAGGGAGTGGCCAGCAGGGGCCACGGAAGTGAAAATCCAGCAACTAATTCAGGACAATGCTCACTCGGGTGATGTGATTATCTACACAGATGGTTCTGTGTCAAGAGGTAAGAAAAGTGGCTGGGGGTTCATAGCCAAAGCCAGTGGTCGACGTTTGGAGCAGGAGAGCCTGGCATATGATACCACAACATCCAGCTTAAGAATAGAGGTGGAGGCCACTGCGACTCTCCGCTGGATGGAGAATACGACACACACACACACATCGTGATTGTAACTGACTCAGAAAGCATGCTGACGAGGGTGAGGACGGGCAGGCTTCGTGCGGAGTGGCTTGCTTCGCTTCGGAGGTCACAGGTGACAAGCATCGCCTGGATCTTTTCTCCGGGGCATGCCGGTGTGCTGGGAAATGAACAGGCGGACAGACTGGCTGGCTCTGCAGAACTTGGTGGAGTATTGATACATGACAAGGCAAACGTGGTTGCGGCCTTGTGGGAGCACGTGCACACCTTGGAGGAGCAAATGGATTACCATGGTCTGGCAAGAATGAGACAGCGAGGAGTGACAAGGGGATCTGGCCGACGCTCAACGCTCAGGAAAGGCGAGACGGACATATAATCAGATTGCTACTGGTACTATTAGTGTTGGAACTCTTCGCTGGCTGCTGAGGATGGGGACGGAGCGCTTATGGGAATGCCCTGAATGCTGTGATGTCGATTCCTAAATCAATCAATCCTGTAAAGGATATGCAATTAACTGTACTATCACAGTATTAAAGTATGACCTACAGAAACAAGATATATGTAGAGCAGTTAGTTAGTTAGTTAGTCGAGGTTCCAACTTCACGGCAACGGGTCGTCCCCATTATGCTCCATTCCCATGCCAGCGAATGTCACACAAAATGCTCCCCACTGTCCAATGTGAAAAGTGGAATAGACAGGAGTCTCGGCAATCCAACAAGCCCGCACAGGTACACTGTGCATAATGCCACCATCAGAATGTTAACACAAAATTCATCCACACTTGCCACAGTTCATCGTCGATGGACTAAGGACTGGGCAGTCACCAGAAAGATCTCACTGACCCAGGTTTTCTCACATGGCTCAGTCTCTTACCGCAGGGTGACCCGCCGAAAGTGTCGCACAAAGCACGAACTTCACAGCTTCAGCGCTGACTCCCAGGAGTCTCCCAAAAAATGCACTCGTGAACCGAAAGGGCAAAACAGTCAATTCAGCAACCGCCGGTAGCAATTATACTGAACATGCAGTTCACTGTACAGGACAGATGTAAAGTAGGGCAGTGTTATGCTAAATGAAATAAATAAAAACAGGATATATATACAGTGTGTCAGTATTGCCCTTTTCTTGACACCATGACTAATGAAGTTACACACAATGAAAGAATAACTAGGGTGCATTGCATGTGTTGACTTTTCTTATCTTGGGTAGCCTGAATCAGGTCTTGGAATGTTGTGAGATTGTGTTTAGTCAAGTTCTCTTCATTCTGCAAATTTCCATCAGTGTTGTTTAGGTTTATTTCTATGAAATTGTGTTTTCTGAGTTGTTATTTTTTCAGTTTGTTGGATTGCGTTTTTAATAGTTTCTTGTAGATTTAGGTGTGTTACATTGTGTGTTTGAATAGTTTGTTGTTGGTTTAATATGTTAAATTGTGTCTTCCAACTATTTGTTGTAGATTTAGGTGTGTTGTATTGTGTCTTTTAATAGTTAGTTGTAGATTTTGATGGATTAAATTGTCTTCCAAGTGTATTTTGTAGATTTACATGTGTTGAATTGTGTCTTTCAATAGTTTATTGTAGATTTAGATGTGTTGAGTTATGTCTTCCAATAGTTTGTTGTGGATTTAAACATGTTGATTTGTCTTCACATAGTTTTTTGTACATTTATATGTGTTGAAATGTGTCTTCCAGTCATGTTAGTTGTAGATTTAGAAATGTTGAATTGTGCCTTCCAATAGACTCTTGTGCATTTACACATATCACATTGTGTCTTCTGATAGTGTGTTGTAAGTTTACATGGTCTAAACTGTGACTTTTCAATAGTTTGATGCAAGCTTATATGGACAAAACTGCAACATTAAATAATTTGTTGTAAGCTTACATGGACAAAACTGTGACATCCAGTAATCTGTTGTAAGTTTTCATAGATTAAGCTGTGACTGGCAATAATTTATTTAAGTTTATATAGACCAAACTGAATTCCAGTAGTTGGTTGGAGATCTTCAAGGCATGCTGGAATATCAGTTAGATTTGAGGGTAAACTAGCTGTGTTATTCTGATGACATGGTTTTAGTTGTTGAAAATGAAACGCAGTTAAAGAAATGATAGACATAATTGCAGCAGAAAGTCAAAACAAAGGACTTAGTTTGAATAAAAGAAAAACAAAAGTTTTGGTAATTACAAAGAAAAATTGAATACCTACGAGGGTAAGTCAATAAGTAAGTCACACATGGCTGTAGAAGAATAACTAAATATGATAACAACTTGAAACCAGTTTATTTTTATACATACCCCTTTATTTCTCAACATAATTTCCACCGACATTGATGCACTTATCCCATGGTTTTATCAGTCCTCCCAAACCAGCTGCATAGAACTGCGTGCTCTATTTTCTAAATCACATTTTAACTTCACATTCAACTTTGGCGTCATTTGCAAAATGTCTCCCGCCAAGGTGGGTTGTCAGTGTTTATGCTGACAAATTTTTGTCCCATAAAGCGGTGCATAGCTGGGAAGATAAAGTTACGAGGGTGAGTCAATAAGTAAGTCACACAGTTCTGTGGGATGGCCTGTAAATGAAAACAAAGCACGCAGTTCTATGCAGCCTATTGTTATCATATTTAGTTATTTTTCTACAGCCATTTGTGACTTACTTATTAACTTACCCTTGTAAATGCAACATCAAAGTGCATGGAACAAATCTCTGAAACAAGTCAATGTATTTAAGTATTCAGGTACTTTAATAACAGCAGATGGAGGATGTATTTAGGAAGATATATATATATATATATATATATATATATATATATATATATATATATATATATATATATATATATATATATATATAATAAAAAGTTAGCTGCATATCCTTTACAGGATGTCGCAGTCAACCCCAGCATTTTTTTTGCTGTTTGTGATCTCTTGGCAAGTTTACATTCAGTAGTTTACCATTGCTTTTTCAATTACCGGCACCCATACCATTTTGTAAAAAAAAAAAAGCAACGCAAGGTGGTTTGCTGCCAAATTGCCTGCAGCTGTGTTTCGAACGTGGTATGTGGGATTATGAACTGCGTCCGTAACCCCTTCACTACAGAGCCAGCTAAAATGTAGAATAGTCTGAGCAAATGCAGCATTACTTGACTGGCACCTTGCTATCTTGACAGACGATAGTTTGCAAAATGGAGCTATACCTCTCCACAACACAAAGTGCGGGCTGAATTCAGAGACCATGTGTTGCCTTTGCAGCATGGATCCTCTCTCAGCCTGTCCAGTTTACTCCAGAGGAAAGGTAACACCAATTCGACTGGAACAAAACAAGCTGCAGAAGCTGCTGGATCAGCAAAGCAATACTCTTAACTGTCCACCTGTCGGAGCTTCCATCCTAGACTACTTGCCGACCAAGGCTTAGGTCCTCCTCTGCCCTGCCATGACATTTAGTCTTTAGGTTGCATTTCCTCACACTAGGGTAAGGCTTGTATCCTCCCAATTGCGCTCTTCTGCCTGAAGCCGTTGGCACAGTGTGGGGTGCCGGGTTTGGTGAGCGTCACCCAACATTCGGCGCTAACAGAAAGGTAGTAGCGTCTGCTGTCATACGGTAGCTCAGTCATATCTGACTAAGACCTGACATAAATTGCAGCATTACTTAAGATGAAGAATATTATCTGCAATTTATCTGTGATAGTTTAGGTGAGGAAAAGAGTTCTTAAGAACTGTATTGATTACAGGTAGTTGATTGCAGTCAGGTTATAGATGTTGTAATGCAGATGTGCTTGGGTGGGGGGATGGGTGGTTGATTGGTTGTTTGGCTATTGACTTGTTTGACAGATTAGTTAATTTGTTGGTTTTGTGGTTGGCTGTTTGGTTGATTGCTTGGTTGGTTGGTTGTTTGACTTGTTGATTGGTTGATTAACTGGTTAGTTGGTTGACTGGTTGATGGCTTATTTGACTGGTTGGTGTGTCGATTGATTGTTTGGTTGATTTGCTCTTTGATGTGTTTGTTGTTTGGTTGATTCCTTTGTTGTTTAGTTGGTTGTTGATTGAGAACCCCATAGCATTGAATTGTTTACTCTCATATCAGTTGGTGTAACTCTCCTACTGTCTTGAAGCATACATCATACGGGAGATGATGGTGAAACCTCCTTTCACTAACCTGACATGTGACTTTCCAGTGAGGTAATGGGAAGTGTGGGTTCTGATCCTGGCACATCAAGATGCAACCCTTTGCATCCCATTATGGGCTGTCAATAAAATGTACTCAAATAAATTGGGCTAGAATGTCAAGGTTGTTTCTCTGAACTACCTTACATTTGGTGTATCCTGAACCCAGGAGCCATGGTAGTCATGTGTTTGAATCCCTATCCAGGTGGGAATTTGTTTCACTGATCTGGTCTCCCAGGTCGACTCAGTCTAAACATGGGTACCAAGATATTTCCTGCAAAGTCAAGGTAGCCGGTGTGATATTCACCAGATGGTCCATTGAGTGCTGATCAGTCTAAAATATAGGGCTAGAACCATATACCACACACGCCTCATGGTTAGAATAGAGGTCCTTTACTTTGTTGACTTTTTGCCTTGATCCCAAACCTGTATGCAATCAAGAACCCAAACCTGTATGCAATCAATATTAATGCTTTCCAGACTGAGGACTGGTGGGTTTGTGCGCAATCAGGATCGCATTGCTCCAACCAACAGCACTGATGATGAGAGTCTTCTGGACATTGAGATGGATGGCAGAGAGAATTCTCTCCGTTACTTGGACACAGACAGGACCACAGATAACAAGGCTGAACACCAGGATCACCATCATGGTGAGTGGACATTTGTCTGTTGTCTTTGCTGGAGATGTGCTTGTCAGTTTTGTCTGCTGTTTATTTTCTCATCTGTAAAATTGTGTGATACTTTCTTCTCTGTTGTCTGCTGTGTTTTCTCTCATCTGTAAAATTGTGTGATACTTTCAACTCTATTGTCTAATGTGTAGCCCCAGGTTTGTGATGTTTGGTGTTCTAATCCACATTACCGTTAAGTGTTGTCATGTGAGCAGCCAAAGCTTGGGTTCCATGACCAGCTGTCTTGCCTTCATAGCAAGAACACTGTAACACTAATCTATACCAACATAGAGCGATGTGCCCACAAATTGCCTGTGGCTGACTTTGACCTGGTATGTTGGAGTTGTGAAACTTATGCTGTTAGGCTTATACCGGGTGTTTGTAAAGTCTCACTACACTTTGTATGTAGGTCAAATTTGAACAATGAAGTACATGACGTCATCGAAAAATGTGCTAACAAATTCATTAAATTAGTTACAATAGTCACTGCTATGGTCTAACGCTGTTTTGGGAAAACTGGAAAGTGCCAATGAAGTATTCATTATAACTTATTCAACAAATTTCTAACCATAATGCAATGAGGAGGTTGTTTATCATGAAATCTTGCTATAAATCTTTGAACAATCATCCAGGTGTATCAACCCCATTTCAAAACACTTGTTCAACCAAACAAATTATTTCTTCCGTTGATAACACAATTCTTTTTGGAGTGCAAAGAATTACTCCAGCAGACAACAGCCATTCGCTGCATATCGCTTCACGGTGCACTGTGGAGCACATCTTTTATGACATCATGTACTTCAGTTTTCAAAATTATTCTACATACAAAGTGTAGTGAGCCTTTACAAACACCATGTCATTGGGGCAGATCCTGTCTCTTTTGGAAATGCCAACAACCTTTTTCAAACATTTCCTTTGATGTGTGATGAGTTTTCTTTGCTGTAATGTTGATAGCGATTAAGTCTGACACTGACTGCAAAGCATTAGAAGGAAAATACTGTTTATCATCTGTTGCTTGGCTTCCATCATTATCTTTGGAAGAAGATCAACAAGGCTGAATCGATAAGAGCGCACATTCTTAAACATCCAGTGTACTGATGCCAAGGTATTGGGTTAAACCCCTGCACTAGTCAGACTAAAATGTTGTCTTCTCGTCCTTGACTTGGGAACGTAAATTACAAGTCCCTCTGAAGTTGAAGTTGGTTGGTTGGACACTGGTAATAGGAAAAGCTAATCCACATGCTAAAATCAGTCCAGTACACTAGAAGTGGTAGCATGTGGATGGACTATGCTTGAGTTCAAAGCTAGTGAACGAAACAAAAAAAAATAAAAATTATCTGTGTAAGATTGAGTAAAGGTGATAATTTCAAGTGGGTAACGAAACCAGTTACTGAGTTGACATAACTTGGGAATAAAGCACCTCACTATTTGAACACTATCTCAGTACAGAATACCTTCCCCGTTAATAATAATAATACTGACTTGCACCTTGCCGTCTTGACAGATGATAGTTTTACATTGTGCTCCAACAAAGGCATAATAAATACAACTCATGATGGAGGGGGGGATGGAATTATACCTCCCCGTAGCAGAAAGCCTGGGCTGAATTGTAGAGACCATATTTTGCACATACAGTGTGATCCCTCTCCCAGCCTGCCTAGTTTGTTCCAGAGGAAATATAACGCCAATACATCTGAAACAAGACAAGCTGCAGAAGCTGCCACATCAGAAAGCAATGCTCTAACTGTCCACTTGTCAGAGCTTTGATCCTAGACCAGTTGCTGACCAAAGTTTAGGGCCTGGTTTGCCCTGCCATGACATTTAGTCTGTAGGTTGCATTTCCTCACACTAGGATAAGTCTTGTACCCTCCTGACTACACACCTTAATAGTAATAAAACTCAAGTATAACAGTCAGTCACCTATTGGTAGTACAATATGTCCCCCATAGCTAATGACAATTGCTACATCAGTAATTAATAATAATGAGTCATGCAGTAATGATTCTTGGACATGCCATTCGTTTATAATGTATATATTGATGTTGTTATTGTTCTTCTTCTCATAAGTGATTATATGGATGAGATAATGTATGAAAGAGTGAGATAAGAAGTGCAGAATGTTAGACACTCTCTCCCACTCACACACTTACTCTTACTCTCTCTCTCTCTCTCTCTCTCTCTCTCTCTCTCTCTCTCTCTCTCTCTCTCTCTCACACACACACACACACACACACCACACACTCTCTCTCTCCCACTCACACACACACACACTCTCTCTCTCTCTTATACACACTCTCTTTTACTATCTCTCTCTCTCTCTCTCTCTCTCTCTCTCTCTCTCTCTCTCTCTGTCTGTCACAAACACAAAGGCCCCCCCCCCCCCCCAACTTCACCTTCCATATCCCTTCTGTATTTTCCATGACTGTCTTAAATTCTCCCTTCCGTGTTTTTATTAGTTTTTCTTCCCCTCATTGACCATGGGAGATAAGCATCTATATCCTCTTTTTGAAGAATATTGCATTCTAGTCTCCCTTGACACAAATTGGCATCAACGTTTTGTGACAGTTACTATAAGCATGTTCTGGTGAATATAAAATCCTGTGGATATGTGGTAGTGATTGCTGTCTATGCTCACAAGCAAATTCTAGTAAAATATAACTCGCGGCAAATGAGAGGTGCCGGTCTCTCTGGCTGTGGGGTTACAACACTTTTTCTCTGTAATCCTGTTTATCACGCAGAGTCTCGTTGCGGAGCGAGAGCTGAGGTGGTTCGACCCCCCGCTCGTGACTTGCGGGATACTGAGCCGGCCGCTCAGAAAGCAATGGCAAACTGCTGAGCGTAATCTTGCCAAGAGATCAATCAACATACAGCTGAAAGATGCTGGTGTTGACAGCTAAGTCCTGTAAAGGATATGCTTAAAAAAAAAAAATGAGAGGCACACAAATAATCAAATGTTTTAACCAGAGTCCCAGAGTCTCTATTAACAACACCACCAGTTGAGTGTCCACAGAAATAACTCCGAGAGTATAAGAGAGATTACAAGATCTGAGAGATCTTTGATACTAGTGTTAGCTTTTGGGGGGGGGGGGGGGGGAGTGGGGGTGTGCAGCATTTACTGGCTTTGAACTCAGCCCATACACTTGCTACAACTTCTAGTGCACTTGACTGATTTTATGTGTGGATTGTGGATTAGCTTATTGCCAGTGTCCCTTGCCATCAGGCGAACCCACTGTGACTTCTGAGGTGCTTATAATTTACGTCCCCAAGTCAAGGAAGAGAAGTCAACATTTTAGTCCAGCTTACTGGTGTGGGGGTTGAACCCACTAACTCGACATCTGCACACTGGAAGTTTAAAAATGAGTGCTCTTATCCATTCGAGCATGCTGACCTTTGCTTCGTTTAGAATAATCGACAGGACAGGACGAGAAGAATAAAAAGATTAAAAAATGATGTCATCACGTTTTAATGTAGCGTTGTGGCGATTTGCCTTCATCAGCAAACAAACACATTCACAAAACACAACATATAGTCACGGAGATCTCCTGTGACTACATTAAAACATGATGACAGGAGACAAGAATGAAAAGATGAAAAAATGATGTCGTCACGTTTTAATGTAGTCACAGGAGATCTCCGTGACTATATGTTGTGTTTTGTGAATATGTTTGTTTGCTGATGAAGGCTAATCGCCGCAACGTCATGTATGTGTTGCAATTCTGTTATGTAAAGCTGTGCTACTTTGTGTCATTTTATATTGTTTACATTTTCACAGCTTTTTCAACCAAATTTTATTCATATTTAAACAAAATATTGCACGATTTCTGGCCAGGCATACTTCGCTGCATATTGTCAGATGCACACTACAGAGTTATATATCATATAAAGTGGATACATAAATAATACTTCAGCTGAAATACTAAGTACGTAGTCGTTCATATTAAAACAGAGAAGCAACGGCTGCAGCAGGATATAACAGTGTGAGAGTGTGAAATACAAACAATTAAGTATCTGTAGCTCCTGCGAAAAGATGAGACAGACTAAACACAGACATGGTGTACATACCTTACAATGGATTCCACACAGGTGAAACAGGCTGAAAATATCCCAAAACAAGAAACAATCAACAAATATATAATAATAAAGTAATAAAATAAAAATAAGTATTCTAGGACACAACAGACAATGACGTTTCGATTCTATGTTTGTGTTGTCCTGTCCTTGAAGAAGATTGATAGAATCGAAACATCCTCATCTGTTGTGTCCTATAATACTTATTTTTATTTCACCTGTATGGAGTCCATTGTAAGGTATGTACACTGTGTCTGTGGTTAGTATGTCTCATCTTTTCACAGGAGCTACACATCCCTAACTATTTGTATTTCATGTCATACATATCGTTCAAAGGTTGAGAACGTTGGCCACACGGAGGTCAAACATTTAACAGGAAGTCCTTCTGTTTACATAGCAATGGCTGGAATTGCCTAATAGGTAATGCTTCGATATATTTGAACGATCGATTATTGCTCGTCGAATACAGTATATGAAATGCATCTTCCTTGTTAACTCTGTGATTGCTAATAAGCAAACTTTCCGTGATGGCAACATTCGGCGTTTTATGACATGTCAACTGCACAGCGATTCTTGAGGAATGATTAACTCTCTTTTCCACCCACACTAGTATATGTTCGGCGACTTGATTTGCTAATTGTCTTTCCCATCTACCTATGTAAGTTGCTTGGCACTCACACTGGAATTGAAAAATGCAGTTTGATTTGGTGTACGCGGACACTGGTTTTCACCTATGGAGTAGGTATCGAGGTGGTTTTATATCTCATTATTGGTTCAGCAGCAAAGAATGGTTTACTGCTGTTTTAATATGATCTTGTATTTATTTGTTTCATTACATTGTCTCCTTGAAAGTCATATACACAAACGCCTCATGGTATGAAAGCCATATGCGATATCTTCTTCTTCTTCTTCTTCTTCTTCTTCTTCTTCTTCTTCTTCTTCTTCTTCCCCCTTTCCCCCATCGCCATATTCCTTCTCCTCCCCTTCTTCTTCTTCTTCTTCTTCTTCTTCTTCTTCTTCTTCTTCTTCTTCTTCTTCTTCTTCTTCCCCCTTTCCCCCATCGCCATATTCCTTCTCCTCCCCTTCTTCTTCTTCTTCTTCTTCTTCTTCTTCTTCTTCTTCTTCTTCTTCTTCTTCTTCTTCTTCTTCTTCCCTCTTCTACTCCCTCTCCTCCTCTTACTACTACTACTACTACTACTACTACTACTACTACTACTACTACTACTACTACTACAACCACCGCCGACTCCTCTTTTTCTTCTTCTTCCATTATCTTTTTTTTCCCGTCCTCCTCTTCTTTTTTTCTTCTTTTTTTCTTGGGGGGGGGGGGGGGGGGGTGTCTTTTTCTTCCTCTTCTTTTACTCTTCCTCCTCCATCTTCTCATTCACTGTTGCTCTTGCAATGTATTCACAAAAAGTCAAGTTTTGTCGTGGAAGTTGCTATATTTGATAGCTCTCTTTTATTAAAAATGAAGAAATGTGCGCTGCTTGTTTCATATCAGACTTATTGTATGGGTAAGAAATATAGTGTAGTGTTCATGTAGTCTTGCTTGTTAGTTAGTTAGTCGACAGATCATCCTCATTGCACATCGAACCATTCAGTCCATAGGTGCTCGGATCCCCTCAGTACATCCCGCAGCGTGTAGCGGCTCACGACACCAGTTCTGTGTTGGTTTATTTTATTATTCTTCTTTGACTTCCTGCATAGTGTTCTTGTTTGGCCACACCTCTTTAACTTGCTGTTCTCGCAGCCTGGCCATGGTTGTAGGTTCCTAGTCATGGCTTGGTTCTCGTAAACGACTTACTTCTCGTAGAGCATTCAGAATGTCTGCCTGGTCCATGGCTCATCTGCCTTCCACAGTAGCCCTATCTGCAAGCTTGTCAGCCTGCTCATTCCTTTGTACACTCGCATGCCCTGGCACGAAGATGAAACTAATCTTTGCCAGCTGAGACCGTTTCAGAGACAGCAGCCACTCTTTTCGGACCCACCCCATCTCTATCATCCTGAGCATACTCATTGAGTCACTAAGGACACATGCCTGTTTGAATGTTTGTGTCTCGAGCCATGTTATTGCTTTACTTACTGCCATGGCTTCCATAGTCAGGCTGCTTGTGGTCAAAGCAAAAGTGCCAGACTCTTCCTTCACACTTTTCCCTCAGGCCTGAGCCGTAAAGGCCCATGAACTTCTCAATCCTCGGACGACCGACCCATCCGTGTAAATGACCACATCATCCTCTAACGAATTCTCGAAGATCAGAGCCTGTACTTCCGCCTCCACAGCAGCTGAATTTTCTTCTCTGCAATTTCTGTCTAGTTGGATACACACTGAAAAGGATGTACAGAACTCTGTTGGCACTTGTACCCACTCCTCGCCAGGTTCTAAGTCCTCAAGTGAACACACCTGTTGAAGAATGTCTTCGGCTTGACCCATCCACGACTTTCCTCTTTTTAACCTGCTGCCCTTTACCGTCTTGATTTCACTGTGCATCCACTTGGCCATCTTGCTAAGTCTATGCAACTGTAGCACCAGAGCAGTAAGACGGGCGTGTTGGGGCCTACCTGTCTGCCTACCCAGCTGTCTGTCTACCTATCTTTCTGTTTGTCTGAACGGACAGACAATATTTTGTTTAAATTTGAATAAAATTTGGTGGAACTGCTGTAAAGCTGTGAAAATGTAAACAATATAAAATGACACAAAGTAGTGCTACTTTACATAACAGAATTACGACACATACATCTGTCCGTTCAGTGTGTTTTTTTTTTCTTATGTGAATGTAACATGCACAATGATGAACGGAAGATGAGTTATTGGAAGGACCGAATGTAAGACGGGCCTGCAGCCCAATTTTAACCCTTTGAAAATAAAGTTTGTTTGTTTGTTTGACCCAACCTGTCTTGCCTGTTGGATAGACTGTCTGCCTGCATGTCTGTCTGTCTGCCTGTATTTATGTCTGTCTGTCTGCCTGTATGTCTGTCTGTCTAATATATATGTCTGTCTGTCTACTTACATGTCTTTCTATCTATCTTTCTGTCTGTCTATCTGTCCATGTCCATTCACCCAACCTGTCTAGTCTGTCTGTCAGTCGGATAGATCAGTCTATCAAATTACATGTCTGTCTGCCTGCATGTCTGTCGGACTGTCTGTGTAATGTACATATCTGTCTATTGATCAATATATCAACATGCCTGCCTGTCGCTATGACTGTCTGTCTGTCTAACATACCTGCCTGTTTGTCTGTCTTTCTGTCATTCTGTGTTTATCTGCTGCATTTCCACCCATACGTAGGTCAACCCTCCAGCCCA
This sequence comes from Cepaea nemoralis, assembly GCA_014155875.1. Taxonomy (NCBI): domain Eukaryota; kingdom Metazoa; phylum Mollusca; class Gastropoda; order Stylommatophora; family Helicidae; genus Cepaea; species Cepaea nemoralis. The sequence continues at coordinate 63,461 of JACEFZ010008185.1, forward strand.
TCCTCACGTCGACCCACCAGCCCATCCGCCTGTCTACACGTCTGTCTGTCCGTATCTTAACGTGTTCCTGCACGTCCTCCTGCAGTCTAATCAATACGCCCGTACACCCATCGCGCCTTATGACCACGCGGCCGCAACCTTACCTCACTCACCAGTTCCCCCATCTCAGTGGGCCTGAGTTGACCGTCTCAAGAAGGATCGTTATTCTGCTTGGGTGCTGATCTGGGTGACTGATGCAGAAACAACTGCCTACAGGCTTCTGTGTGTCCCTGGCCTCAGGTTCTCCCGTGTAGATTCTCCAATTTCACGTTGCTTAGCTTACATTCTCCGGTGTAAATTGAGTGATGTGCACTCTGTGAAGTCAGATTCAGTGGTGTTGTACCGGCTGCACTATAGGATTCGGTAGCTGACATATATGTTTGGATGTAAGGGTGGGCTGTTTGCATTGTCTCGTGTAAGATTGAGTAGTTTATTTACCTTGGTTTAAAACTGTTATCTGTTTCGTGTAAGACTGAGTAGTTTACATCATCTGTCGTAAAGTTGAGTAATACCTCTTCTCTGGTGTAAGATTGAGTAATATGCATTATCTGAAGAAAAATTGAGTGGCGCCTACCTACTATGTCGTGAAGGATTGTGTTGTTTTGTATTCCCAAATGTTTTCGTCATGGGTTGGCAGTGGTATATTGTAAACATAAGGTATGTCTGGCCGGTGTTAACAAAAGTAAGAACACATCGTCTAGGACAGAGCTTCTGTCTTTTAGATTGTTCTGTTTTCATCACAAGGAGTGAGGGAAGGACGGAATGAGGTAAATAGATAGATGGACAGACACAAAGTTAGTTCGATGGATGGAGAAGACACAGGGAGATCGAGATTGGAAGAGACACACAGCGAAAGACAGGGATATAGAGATAGAAGGTGAGATCGAGAGAGGAAGTGACAGACAGAGACAGGGAGATACAGTTTCAGAGAGGGAGAGACGGACAGAGAGAGGGAGAGAGAGAGAGATTGACAGAGAGACAGACAGACAAGACAGCAGAGAGAATGCGTGAAAAAAAAGATTTATTTTCGGAGGATCCCGATCTTTTTAATATTTTATTATTCCAGTAAACATTCCCGCATTCGTGAGGGCGAGAAGGAGAGAGAGAGAGAGAGAGAGAGAGAGAGAGAGAGAGAGAGAGAGAGAGAGAGAGAGAGAGAGATTTATTTATTTTTAGAGGATGCCGGTCTTGTTAATATTTTCTTTTTCCAGTAAGCATTCAATAATCGTGTGTGTGTGTGAGAGAGAGAGAGAGAGAGAGAGAGAGAGAGAGAGAGAGAGAGAGAGAGAGAGAGAGAGAGAGAGAGAGAGAGAGAGAGAGTGAGTGTCGTGCACGCTTCAACACACGCCCGCTTGTGTTAACAGGTGTTGGTCGTGTTTGTGAATGAGTCCTGGAAGTAGCTGTGAAATATTCGAGTCAGCAAGAGGGGGCGGATACTTTGACGAAATCGTGGAAGTCGAACCTCAAGGCTGGCCGTCTCAGGTGGGGCGGGGCAGTTGTATGGGCTCTTCTATTATCCTTCTTGTCATTCATTTATTCATCATGTGCCATGCCGATAAGCGTGGGCGGTCATGTTTCGCCATCTCACGCGATCACCAGAGGCATGGATCAGATAAGTGTTCTTGTCTCGACCATACCAGGTGGCTAAGCATTCCAGGTATTTACTTCTCTGCCTTCCCCTTGTTTTCTTCCCCTCGATTTTGCATGTTGTCACTAAGTTCACCAATTTATCTCTTCTCATGACGTTGACAAAAATATTCTGACTATGTCTAATTTCTCTAATCTGTTTACGGTTTTCATTTGTTTCTTATAGGACTTGGTCGTTGGTTTTTCTGTCAGTCCATGGTATTCTTTGCATTTTCCACAGCCATCAGATGTTTTTCAGCTTGCCTGCTCATTGTCCATTCTTCACATTCATACAAAAGTGCAGGTTCTATGTAGCACGTCATAACTTCTTTTTATAGTTGTAATTGACATCTTTTTATTGGTCAGTATGTTTTCCATCTGGCAAAAGGCTACCTTCGCAATGGCAATTCTTGTTCTAATCTCTTCAAGGCATCAGGTGCTATGACTGTTGCGAGATAATTGTGCCGATTCAGTTGTAAAAGAATATTCCCATTTACTTGTCATTCAGGGTCAAGAAACTGGGTTCTGACAGAGAGTAACAGATGTGTGGGCTTCAGTTATCATTCTTGGCGTGCCCCTGCCTCTCCTCCCTCCAACCACAGGATCATGTCGATGAACGTGCACTTGGGACCGCCGATGTTTTTTTTTGTTGTTTTTTTTTTCGCCTTTCTGTGAGAATACCAGACGTGAGATCCACCACCCCAGAATTATTTTTTTTTAAACTGGGGGGGGGGGGGGGGGGGGGTGTGTGTGGTCCTTTTCCTGTTTATGAAAATCCACACAGTCATCGCCGTGAATCGTACCAGACCCACACGAGTCAGGAGCAGAGTAACTCATGGGTTACCGCACTTGATTACGAGTGCTGAGTGATTTTACCACTATATCCGCCTATGGAAGATGATAGCCCATTCTGTGACATTGAAATAAGCTGGTTGGTTGGTTAGCTGGTTGCGTCTTCACCGAAGAAGAGGATAAGAATTGCGTCTTCACCGAAGAAGAGGATAAGAATTGCGTCAACACGTAGCCAATATTTACTTTATTTTGTGGCGATGGAAAATGCCAGGATTTTTCTTAAACATGTTATACCACGTTCGGGTTGAGGGTCATGATCATCATCATACGCCATGCCGTTACGCGTGGGCATCATTGTTCCCCTTCTCACACGATCACCAAAGTCTTGGATCCCTTGTCCCGATTATTTCACGTGGCCAAGTCATCCTGGTATATATCTGTCTGTCTCGGTAGCGTATTGGCTAGAGGCTCGCCTGCTCGCTTGGTGGTCATGAGATCGAATACGCATCGGACAGATTAGTATTTAAAACAAAGTTGGCCTAGGCTGCCAGGTCGACCCAGCATAACATGGGTCCTAGAAAACGTCTCGGGGAAGTGAAGGCGGCCGGTGAGATACTGGCCACATCAGCCCTGAGTGCCCATTGGTCTATAAAATTGTGGGTCAAGCACAATGTTCAGTACGCATTAATGTGCGTAAAAGGGTCCTTAGGGGAAATCTCTTGCTTTTATCACCCAATCAGTTTTGCCAGTTGTGGCTAAGTTTCCTATTTATTTTTCCTCATATTGATATACACTTTATTGGACGTGGATGTCTGCCCTTGCCTTGTTAGATGGGTTGCGGTGGTCATTTATGAGCGTAAGGTTGCACTGCGCATGGGTTCCTGGACTTCTGACTCTTGTACTATTACACCTGGGTTGCCACAGGGATCTATCTGCCTCGTTCCCAATGCTCTTTAATGTCTACACCAGCAAAATCGCAGCTATTAAGACACCAGGTGTGGGTAGAATCTTGACATTTGCAGATGATGTGCTGGTGTACAGACAGGGCATAGACAGGGCCAGTTTGGTGAAAGACTTACAGGTGGCAGTAAATAGGGTGGCAGAGTGGTGCAGGGACGCAGGGGTCGTTATACACTCAGACAAGGCATCGGTTGTGTGGTACTCCCTGGATAACTGGATCTTCAAGGCATATGTCCCAGGTATTATGTTGAATGGATGTCCTCTTAGTCGAGAGAGTAAATTTAAGTACTTGGTATCACCTTTGACAGGTGTTTGTCTTTAAGGATCATGTGGAGGCTTTGGTGGTGAAGGATGGTGGGGGACTTAATGCATTGAGGGCTATGGCAGCAACCGGGGTAGACCAGAGGATGTTGTACAGGCTCTTTCAGCAGTTAATACTTTCTGTCATTGAGTATGGTTTGAGGCTGCTGAGAGTATCAAAGAGCCAGCTTGAAAGGTTGGAGCGAATACAGAATGCTGCCATGCGGGTAATCCTGGGGTGCACAAAGGACACACCAATTGTATGTATGAGGCATATCCTGGCGCTACCAACAATGACGGATAGGCATAGGGTCCTTCAGGCCAAATGGTACCTGAGAGTTGCTGCTGATAGGGATCACCCGCTGCATGCAGCCATGGATATAGTTAAGGGTCATAGACTAAGACGAGGCGGATCCTGGATGGCACAGGCAGAACTTTCTATACGTCAGGTGTGTGACTTAGAGACCATCAATCGTGAAAAAGAGTGGGTTGAATTTCCGGAAGACATGACGGACTGGCACAATGTAATAGTAACTCTGGGTCGTGAGTGTGGAGAATGGGCAGCGGGCCGCACTGAGTTTGAGATGCAACAACTGATCCAGAACAACACATCAAGATGACATAGTCATCTATACTGATGGGTCAGTGGTGAGAAACAGACGGACTGGTTGGAGTTTCATTGCGATGGCTAATGTACGATTCTTAAAAAAAGGAGAGTCTGGCATATGAGGCTACAACCTCCAGCATAATATTGGAGGTGGAAGTAGCCACAGCGGCTTTCTGTTGGTAAGAGGAGACCACTACAACTCACATTATCTTCTCACGGACTCAAGGAGTATGCTTAGTAAGGTGGAGAAATAGATGTTTCGTGTGGAACGGCTCACCTCGCTTCAGAAGTCACAGATTGTGAGAATGGTATGAATTTTTCGCCCTCGCCATGGGGGAGTGCGGGGGGGGGGGGGGGAATGAGCAGGCTGATAGGCTGACAGGGAATGCACTTCTTGGTGGTAGATTACTTATGAACAAAGGGGAGGTGGTCGTTCGCCCGTGGGACTTGGTGGAGCTGGTTCATTTACCGTATGTGGAAAGGATGATTTTGCGGGGGATTGGTAGTTGTTCTGTTAGAATCTCAAAACTGAGAGGGAAGACCAGGAGAATTTTCAATCAGATAGCGATGGGAACGATTAGTAGTGTGACTCCTCGCTGGCTGTTGAACGAGGGGACGGAACACGTATGGGAATGTCCTGAGTGCAGTGATGTCAGTTCTTAGCTCAGCTCAACTCAACTCAATATTCTCCCCATAAGAGGTTGAGGGTGGGGAACCCGCGACAGGCAGTACACTTGGAGCAAGAGGAGGCTGTTCGATCATAACCGAACTGACACCGTTACATCAGCTGCACGCTGATGGATTTATTTCTGAGGAGTTCAGCACAGCTATGAACATGTACGGATTTTGTTCAAAATAAACTGTTAGTTGCAAGTCATGTACAGCACATCTATGGACATGTACGGATCAATCTCAGCATTTATTAGATGTTTGTGATTTACTACGCAAGTTTTCTTCGGGTAGTTTGCCATAGATTTCTGAACGGCTGACACTCATACCATCAAATTCAACGCAGAGTGGCCTGCTTCCAAATGGCCTGTTGCTGATTTAGAACCTTCGAGCCAGTATGTCGTGGAACTATGAACCTGCTAACTCTGCAAGAGGATCGACTGTTTTTCACCGGGTTTTATCCCGTGGGGCTCGGTCTGTTTCTGCAGTGCGACCTGTCGACAGTGTCGCACAAAGCACGAACGCCGTAGCCCCAGCGACGACCCCCCCCCCCCTCCCGGGAGTCTCCGAGAAAATTGCACCCGTTAACCGAACGACATAGCCTGGAATCGAACTAACGCCCTTCGGAGCGCGAGACATGCGGCGTAACCACTTCGCTATGGAGAATCGCACAATTATCAACGGTAAAAAAAAAGTTAATTGCATATCCTTGACAGGACATCGCAGTAAACCCCAGCAGTGTTCTTCTGTTTGTGATCTCTTGGTAAGTTTACGTTCAATAGTTTGCCATTGCTTTCTGAACGACCGGCATCCTCACCATATCGTTTTAAAAAAAACAACGCTAGACGGTCTGCTGCCAAATTGCCCGCAGCTGTGTTTCGAACGCGGTATGCGGGATGACGAACTGCGTCCGTAAAACCTTCGCCACGGAGCCGGCATGATCAGCAGTACTTACCTGCATTAAATAAACGCTATCTGACTATCAAAACTCTACCCGTATTCCATATTAAAATCTGATTTGTCGTATTGTTGCGCTCTTTCCCCGCCGATGCACGTGATAGCCTAACCGCTGCGTGAAGAGACGAGCACCTGTCGCCATGACACGTTGTAGGTACTTGTAGATAGTGCTGAGCGGCTATTCCGATTACCCATTTTCATACGCACCGCCAGACATTGTACATTTTAGTCCGGCGCTTCCGAAACACGAGAGCAAGAGGGCACCCGAGAAGAAAATGGATTGGTAGCATCAAAGACATTGGACAGCCACATGGAATAACGTTATTAAGTGCCACCCACCTGGCACTGGAACGTCATCTATTCCTTCTCACGCCGTTTGACTGCAAAAGTGGAAGGTAATGATGATGATTCTGAAACTATGCATTGTGGGGCCGTGCCATCTGTGACAGTGGAGATTTCAAGATAGTCAATTATTTAGGGGCATTGTTGGAGAAAAATACATCGTCGTTTTAATTATCTAGCATCATTTCTCTCAGTCTGCGTCTCCTACCGTTGTTCTTTCCAACCGCCCCGTGTTTTCTAATGCTCTCTCGCTCTCTCTCTCTCTCTCTCTCTCTCTCTCTCTCTCTCTCTCTCTCTCTCTCTCTCTCTCTCTCTCTCTCTCTCTCTCTCTCTCTCTCTCTCTCTCTCTCTCTCTCTCTCTCTCTCTCTCTCATTAAATGACCACAAATCACAATTTGCCTCTTTCTGTATGTAAAAAAATCTGACAGTCGTTATTTAAAATATAAATTTACTTAATTTTAAGACCTCTGATTTAGTTTGCTTCAGTATGTTACGTACCACCTGCCTTGCATACAGATACCTATGTGAAATATTCGGTCCAGAACAGTTTCTCGCTTACAGCCTAACCGTCGGCATCCTGGTCTGGAGAAAGTCTATCTGCTTCTATTTGCGAGATACGTTGACTCTGTGTGATGTGTCCTGTGGGGGTTAGAAGTGTGGTCCACACAAACCAGGATCCTGCTCAACTGTGGCATTTTGAAAACAGAATCTTACTCAACTGTGGCACTTTGAAAACAGAATCTTACTCAACCGTGGCACTTAGAAAGCAGGATCTTATTCATCTGTGGCATTTTGAAAACAGGATCTTACTTAACTGTGGCATTTGAAAATAGAATCTTACTCAACTGTAGCATTTTGAAAACATGATCTTACTCAACTGTGGCATTTTGAAAGCAGAATCTTACCCAACTGGCATTTTGAAAGCAGAATCTTACTCAACTGTGGCATTTTATTACCAGGGTTTGTGCTCAACTGGTAAGATTAGCAGCATGTCCTTTCAGGACGTCGCAATCAACTCCGCATTTATTGGCTGCTGCTGGGGATTAACTAGGTAATTTTATGTTCAGTAGTTTGCCATTGCTTTCTCAACGACCGACGTCTCACACCATCAAAATCAACGCCAAACGGTCCACTTCCAAATCATATTCGGCTTATTTCAAACCCTAGGCTCGGTATTTGGAGGAATTATAAAACTGCATTTCACTAGCCCTATTCCACAGACGCCTATGTAGCAACTTGAAAACGGATCTTGCTCAACTGCAGTATTTTGAAGTAAGGATTTTGACATAACTGTAGTATTGTAAAACAGGGTGCGTAGTAAATTATGTATTCATAACAAAGATAATTATGTCTGTCTTCTCCTTCTATTCTTCTATTCTTCCATTTACCTCAGTGAAGCTTCAGGGGGAGATGTAAAGATCTTGTATACGCTCTTTCTAATGGTGTTTGTATGTTAGTATTCATTTCTCTAAGATTGTTCTTGACATCATCACTCCATCTTGGACATCCGGTCCAACATAGAGGATAGACGGTTGAGCAGTTAAGACCTCTGGAGTGTTTATGCTTGTGGTTACGGTTTTCTTACACATTTTCCTCATGTTGGACTGGTTTTCCTTGTGCAGTAATGTGTGGTTGCTTGTCTTCTAGTGACTGCCGCTGCCATCCACGATGAAAATGTATTTTGCATGGCGGAATTTTGTGTTTGCATTCTGGCCGCTATTCACATGGGGCAATGAGGAACGGAGCATTATTGGGCGATCCATTGCCGTGAAGTTGGAACCACGACTAACTAACTAACTTCATCTTTTACGTGGTCTTCCCATTGCTCTGCATACATCGTGTTTTTTCAACGTGGCTCTTTGTGGCAGATGGTACCAGGGCTGGTTAAACGCTCTTCCGATCCTCCACAGGAGTCAAACCAATGAGTATATCTGCTCAGTCGTTACCTGTTACCCCGGCGTACCCTGGGACAAAACGGAAACTGATTTGTTGATTGTCTTCCGTATTCCTAATCAATAAAAATGAGTCTCCATTTCGAAGTGATTAAGTCGTCTGCCTCGCGCTCTGGAGGCTTTGGGTTCGATTTCGGACTCTGTTATTTGGTTCACGGGTGCAGTTTTATCGGAGATTCCTGGGCGTTGTCGCTGGAGCTACGGAGTTTGTGCTTTGTGCAACGCTTACAACAGGCCATCTTGGAAATAAACCGAGCCATGTGGGATAAAACTCGGTGCAATGAAGTCGCCTCTAAATCCTCCCTCCCCTTTAAAAAGAAATTTGGTGTGATCGCCAACGCATTTTCATTGGGACACAGGTTTGCCCCTGAGTGACACAGGTACGTCCCTGAAAGACACAGGTTTGTGCCTGAGAGACACAGGTTTATCCCTGAGAGACACATGTTTGTGCCTGAGAGACACAGGTTTATCCCTGAGAGACACATGTTTGCCCTGAGTGACACAGGTTTGTCCCTGAGTGACACCGGTTTGTCCCTGAGAGATACGCAGGTTTGTTCACGAGAGACACAGGTTTGTCCCTGAGAGACACAGGTTTGTCCCTGAGAGACACAGGTTTGTCCCTGAGAGAGACAGGTTTGGGAGCCGCAATGCTAGACTATCGACGTGTTCAGAAGCAGCACTGCAACAGGTGCCCGATCTGTACAATAGCTGGTCCTGATATAAGTCAGCTCTAGGTAGTGTGTATGCTGACGCATTGCGAGTGCTGTTCTTGCCGTTGTTGTGTTAATTCTTGGTGGTATGGCTATGTTACTGGTTTTTACTTGCTAATATTCTCCGTGTGTGCTACAGGGATGATAGTGTTGTCAGTATTTAACTGATTCAGTGTCGAACAGATTGAAGGTTTGAACCCAACATGGTACACAATCAAATGACCAAGTATTATCATAATTTCCGTTCTTTGAGTAATGAAACTGCGGAAGAAACAACACAAATAACACGATGACCCTAGTTTGGAGATAAATCGTCCTTCTGTCAAAATGGAAGGTCACATTTGGCGATACATAATCCTTCAGCACTGAATAAGTTAAACACAATAGCCACAAACAAAAGGTTGCACGATTTATTGCCTGGCATATGTCGCGGCATCTCGCCAGGCGTATACTGCAGGGTTATATATGTCGTATGGAGGGAATACATGAATTATACTTTGGCTGAAATACTTAAAACACATAGTCACGGATATTGTTCTAATATGAAGCATCGTTTATCCCCACGGTAAGCGCAGATTTAAAACTAAGTCTTTCTGTCTGCACAAAATTGGTTATCCCCACGGTAAGCGCGGATTTAAAACTGTCTTTCTGTCTGCACCAAATTGGTTTGTGGTTACCGTGGGGTAATATTGATCATACAAGGGGGATTCAAATGAAAACCTTACATATTTATGTTTTGGTTTTGTTTTGTTTTGTTGTTTTTGTGGTGAATATATTCTGAAAAAGTAAAGAACAATTGTATCATTCTTTGATGTAGTCACCCTTGCGTTCAATGCAAGTCCTCCAGCGCCGATAAAGTGCTTGGATTCCTGTAGACAAATCGACTCTGCAGGGTCAGTCGTCGGTGTGCCTGACCCGGTCGTGAACAGTCTGTCACAGAAGAAACTTCCTACTCCACTCATACTCTTGCTGCACTGACAGGCGTGCATTGTATTGCTTGACTTTCATTCGCCGACGAATTTCTATAGATTTCACCCCTTCACTGTTAAAAAAAACAACAGATAACAGAACGCTGCTCTTCTTTGGTGCATGCCAAAAGTAGGGCGATCATCCTTAAACTGTCCTTATGATGTCACCGTGTTCGCCTGCACCCTGATGTCACATGCTTGACGACCTTAACAACAACATTGACAGGTTACACAACAATGGCATGGTTATTGTAATTATCACATTTTTAAGGTTTTCATTTGAAGTCCACTCGTTGTTGATAACATTGTAATGTAAAGGACGTTTCCCCACGTCTTCGTGGCGTATTGGGTATATGCCGTCCGAATATAAACACATCCGATATTAATACTATACGTCGCTTCGGTTTACGTCTTTTCGCTATAACGTCGTTGTCACAATGGGACATAACTTCACTTTACATCGCTACGTTCCGCTATAACATCATCACCTGTGTTGCTATGCTGCGTTAACGTCGCCATTTTACATTTTGTTCAGTGCGTTTTTCCAGGATTTTATCGTGTAATCACCCATAATTATGATTTCAAAGCGCACAGTAAGTGCTGATAGTGTGTCTGGTTGTAAGTGAACCAGGAAAAGTGTTACTCTTGAGGTGAAGTTAGATGTGTTCAGTCTTTTTGAGGCTGTTGATATCGGTAAAGTCCATGGTTTACCTCCAACCATGGTAAGGACATTTCGTGCAGGTGTTGACAAAATCAAAGAGGGTGCTGAAAACGTAACCTCTTTGAGTACTTCCAAGATCACTCATTCCAGAAGTACTCTTATGGAGAATCATGGAAGCACTATTGGCCGTCTGGATTGAAGACCAGAACCAACGGAATATGCCTGCGAGCAAGATGGCTATCCAAGAGAAAGCAAAGTCTCTCTATGAAGATCTAGTTAAGAAAGCGGGTGAGAGCAGTACTAGTAATGCTGATTGTTCTGGCAACTACATAAAAGCATGAGTGGTGTAGTCAAGAATAAGAGCATTTCTGACTGCCAAGGTGCTGACCTCATCTGGCAGAGGACTGACGAGGACAAGGGCAAAGCCCTCTTTGAACGCTATCTAGAGCAGAGCAACCAGACAGACATGGGAGGCCGAAATCTGGCCAAGGAGGTCACCTCATACAGGTGCAAGGCCCAGAACACTTCGGATGAAGACACAGTGACAGTGAAAGAAATTAAGGCTGTGCTTCGATGATAAAAAAAACAGCGCTCCAGGGCCTGATGGCATAAGATACGACGACATTAATAGGTGTACCGACAACGAGCTAGAGAAACTAGCAGACATGTACAACAACAGTATAGGGAGTGCTAGCATCAAGGAGGAGTGGTCACACAGCTATCTGATTCCCTTGCCTAAGCCTGACAAAGACCACAAAAAAAATTCAGGGATATCGAATTATAACCATGCAGAATACAATAGGCAAGCTGCTGGAGAAGGTAATTGCCAGGAAAATATCAAGCCAGCTAGAGAGGCAAGGTGTTTTCCCACCTACCCTGGGTGGGTACCGTCCAAAAAGAGAAACCTGGACCAATGCAGCAGTTTTTGCCCATGATATCTATGAAGGTTTCCACTCAGGCATTGAAACCTTTGCTGCAGCGATTGATCTTGAGGACGCATACAACAGAGTACCACTGGATTTTTTAATGCTTCAGCTTCTTGAACTAAAATTAGATGTGGCGGTTGGACTTCGGAACCAACAACAATATATCCTGGCCCACCATAGGGATCACCATTATCTCCGGTACTGTTCAACGCCTACACAGTGAGAATCACCAGTGAGCAGATCACTGGACCAGGCAGGACATTGTCATATGCCGATGATGTTTTAGTGTATCGTCAGGGTAAGGATAGAGAGTGGGTTGCTGTTGAACTACAACCCTAACTCGATCGCATAAGTACTTGGTGTGATGAAGCTGGGGCAATGGTCAACCCAACAAAGGCAACAGTGAGTTGGTTCTCGTTGAATAATCATATTGTCAACACTCCAACACCAACTGTAAAGCTGTGTTCAGAGACGGTGGAAAGAACGCAGGCAATGAATTACCTGGGGATACGGTTTGATCGAAGCCTTGCTTATAATGAGCACATAGATAAGGTGATAACAAAGGCCAAACGGGGTTTGGCTGCGATGCAGGTGATGGCGGCAGCAAGCTGTGAGCAGCGCCATCTATGTCTTCTGTACGAGGGGCTGGTCATGTCTGTTTTGGAGTATGCAATGGCAATCTTGACTCTCAGGCGTAAGCAGATAGAAAGGATGGAAAGAATACAGAATGACGCTATGCGCATTATTCTTGGATGTACAAGAGATACAGCATGCAAAGCGATGCGCTACCTTCTTGATTTTCCAACCATTGAAGAGAGAATACAAGTTTGCAGGGCACGCACCTACCTCAGAGTTAACGCAAACACACAACATCCACTGCATAGTGAAATTATTAAGGTGAAAGGCAGCAGGTTAAAAAGAGGACGGTCGTGGATGGGTCAAGCCGAAGACATTCTTCAACAGGTGTGTTCATTTGAGGACTTAGAACCTGGCGAGGAGTGGGTGCAAGTGCCAACAGATTTCTGCACATCCTTTTCAGTTTGCATCCAACTAGATAGAAAATGCAGACAAGAAAATCCGGCTTCTGTATAGGCTGAAGTACAGGCGTTGATTTTCGAGAATTCGCTAGACGGTGATGCGGTCATCTACACAGATGGGTCGGTCGTCCGACATGTGAGAAGCTCATGGGCCTTTACGGCTCGGGCCGGAGGGAGAATTGTGAAGGAGGACTCTGGTGCTTTCACTGAAACCACAAGTAGCCTGACCATGGAAGTCATGGCAGTAAGTAAAGCAATAACATGGCTCGAGACACAGACATTCACTAGGGCATGTTTCCTTAGCGACTCAATGAACATGATCAAGAGGATAGAGGAGGGGTCCATCCGAAGAGAATGGTTGCTGCCTCTGGAGCGGTCTCGGCTGGGAAAGATTAGTTTCATCTTCGTACCAGGGCATGCGGGAGTACGAGGAAATGAGCGGGCTGACAAGCTCGCAGGTGAGGCTACTGTGGAAGGCGGACGCGCCATGGACCAGGCTGACATTCTGAATGCTCTACGAGAAGTAAGACTTTTGCGTGAACCAAGTTATGACTGAATCTACAACCATGGCCAGACTGCGAGAACAGCAAATTAAAAGAGGGGTGGCCAAACAAGAACACTACGCAGGAAGCCAAAGAAGATTGATAAACCAACACAGAACTGGCGTCGTTAGCCGCTACACGCTGCGGGATTTGCTGAGGAGGGTATCCGAGCACTTATGGACTGAATGGTTCGATGTGCAATGAGGATGATCTGTCGACTAACTAACTAACTAACTAACTAACTAACTAACTAACTGATGGTAGTTTTGGAGCGAGTTGTGGTTTCAATGCCTCTACGTCCCAATAACTCTACCACTCGCCCTCCAACCCACCTCTATTTAGCCAATAAATAACAATTATCAAAATAAACATTACATAATGCACTGTATTTAATGTAATTCTATGGGAAATAGTGTTTCGCTATACGCCAAGAACGTAACTCCCACTTTAACCGGGGCCTCCCTGTAGAGAGCTGCAGGAAAGAAAGCGCGCGCGCGCACCCATGCACACACACACACACAAACACACACACACACACACACACACACACACAGGGGTAGATACAGGCGAACGTACGATCGAGGTCTTGAAAAAGAAAGGGAGGAGGCAGGAGTTTAAAGACAAGAGGACCGATTTCATTGCACCGTGTTTCTGTCAAACACCCTTCGGCATCTTTCTACAGGGCCGCCTGCCGAAAGCTCCATCTCCGTAGTTCCAGGAGCAGACCCCCAGGAATTTCCGGGGAAATTGCACTTGTGAACAGAATGACGAAGTCCGGAATCGAACCCGTGACCTTCGGAGCGGGAGGCAAACGGGTTAACCACTTCGCCACGGATAGCGAAATCTGTATTCACGAAACAAATAAAATACAAGAATACACATCTCGCTCTCTGAACAGTAGTCCCGTCAACGCAAACACTGAGAACAGAATAACAGAACTCCTAGTCATATTTTGTTGTTTTTATCCCGACTCCAGTATCAGCTGGGCAGCGGCCACTTTTTCTCGAGACCATTTGTGTGTATGGTGCTAACCCCATATTTTTATAGGCCAATCGGCGTTCAGTGGATGATATCGCCAGTATCATCCGTCGCTTTTACTTTCTAGGCCATTTCCTTGTACCCATTTAGGCCAGGTCGGCCAGGGCGCCCATGTCAGTTTTTTTTTAAACATTCGTCTCTAATCCATCGTGTTAGCCTCTGTGCTACCACTGCTCCCAGTAACAATGTACTTGACGGCACTCTCAGGCTGCCCTTATGTCTTCGAGCCGATCAGCACATTTTGGAGGTGATGACCCATGGGAGACTGCTGCCAAAGACCGAAGTTCATGGCTTTAAAACAAAAAGTTGCTTAAAAGTCGACAGGGTCGACTTCACTGCACCGGGTTTTTATCCCATATGGCTCGGTCTATTTCCGCAGCGTGGAAATCATCGCACAAAGCACGAACTCCGTAGCTCTAGCGACGACCCACAGGAGTCTCGGAATAATTTCACTCGTAAACCGAAGGACGCGGCCCGGAATCGATACCACAACTTTCAGAGCCCGAGTCAAACGACTTGACCACTTCGCCATGGACACTCCCGGGAAGTTCACGGCGTAGATCATTACGCAAGAGTGTAGTCACACTGTGAAAACAAACAGGACTGCAAGAGCTGTGGAAAAAAGAAGATGGACTGAAAAACCACCGCAGGAGATCCGCCTCCTGGAACGTCAAGCATTCTTTGTCCACATTGCCAAAGACATTTCGAGCCAAAATATGCCTTGCCAGCCATCTTAGAAAGCATGGCTCAAAACTCGTAAGCCTTATTGGATGAAATCAATGGTCATCATCATACTTAATGGACAAACACCATATTTTGGATTTTCTTTTTACTCAGATACATCGAGCCCATAACAATTAGGCATCTACAGCCGGGATTGTGACGACAGAAAACTTTCATCACGATTCTGCGATTACTTGTAGATAACATTGCTCCACATGTTAACAGTTTCAATCAGAGACTATGTGTGTTATTTATTTGAGCGGAAATATGATTCATCTATTAACTTCATATATGTCCACCGTGTCCACCGGCGTGTTGGTCAGCCCCTGCCTCATGCATTGCCATGACCAGTGTGTCTTGAATGTCCCGTGTCCAATGTCGTGTTGACCAACCCCTGCCTCATCCATTGCCATGACCAGTGTGTCTTGAATGTCCCGTGTCCACCGTCACGTTGGTCAGCCCCTGCTCATGTACTTCCATACCCAGGGCGTCTAGAATGTCCCGTGTCCACCGTCGTGTTGCCAGCCTCTGCCTCGTCTTCCAGGAACCACACCTTCCATTGTTGTTCTGCCTACACCACAGAGATGTTTAATATGGGCCCAGTCTTGCAGTGTGCTGGAGACCAGGTTAACGCCATCTCCCAGACACACCTGTAATTCTTTATCTTCATTATTTTCCTCCAAGTTGATGCAGATATATGTGGCAAGAACGGAACTGGACACCTCAGCTCAACAAGATGTGAACTAGCAAATGTCAAGTCCCAGAGCAGCCAACGCCACTTCTGGCAGTATCTGTTTTTGGGTCACCATTACAGATCCCGCGACCGTTATATTGATTCTGTGCCGGGTTAAACAAAGGCTAACGAAGGCAATTATACCTTCTGTGAAACTGGCATCTCTCATTTCATCGGCAGCCGTATTTGCTTTCATTTAGTGGTTCCCAATCTTATGTTCATGGCTGCCATGCCACCCACCATGCTGTGACATGTGTACTCCGCTGCTTGACCACGACTGCTAATTTTAAATTGAAAGTTTAGTGAAATGGTGCCTCAGTTGTAATTCTTCTTCTTCTTCTTCTTCTTCTTCTTCTTCTTCTTCTTCTTCTTCTTCTTCTTCTTCTTCTTCTTCTTCTTCTTCTTCTTCTTCCCATTCGCTGGTTAGTAACGACTACACGGCACGTCTGGTTCGTCTGGTTCCTTGAATGCATGTTTCTATAATGGAAAGTCAACTGAGACTGCCGAAGTTATGCACAAATGATCTGTCTCCATGGACCAATGAACATTCGGCAGTTAACGAAGCAACAGCCTTGTGCTTTGCACAGAGCTAACGAGGCCACTCTCAGTCCTGTGTCACTGGTCATGTACACTTTGGTCCAATGTGTTTGTGTTAACTACAACGTTATAATAAATTCTACTTGTTCAGCTATGCCATATGTTACCGCGACCACCAGTGAAGGACTGAATAGTAACACTGTAACCTGCGATGATGGGAGGTTCGCCCGTGTTACCGCGGCTTTTTTGTTTCGTTCGCTCGCTTTTGAACACAAGCCTGGTCCATACATGTCCTACTAATACTAGTGCACTGGACTGATTTTTAAGTGTGGATTAGCTTTCCCTTTTACCAGTGTCCCTCGCCATCAAGTGAACTCACTCCGACTACAGAGATCACGGCCTTTAACGGCGACAAAGAACACTAACGCTGTAACTTTTCAGGCGTGTCGTAACAAGCAATTAAGGGGGTTTTTGTCTTAACGCTTTCTACCCAACTCGCTGCCTCCGTAGAAATCTTTAGCTGCAAAGTTCATATAACCATGAACAAGTCTAGAGATAACGAAGGAAGAATAACTCAGCCAACCAAGAGATAACAAGCCACTTCTACTCGTAGAAAAGGTCTGCCGCGATGCGGAGAAACTCGCACGTAGATCGCCGACGTATTTTCTTTCACCTATAAACATACTTGTATTGTTTGTCGCTCATAGAAGTGAGAAGAAGCAAGTAGAGACTAGAGAACACACTATAAATGTTTGCATATCCTTTACAGGACATCGCTGTCAACATCAGCATCTTTCAGCTGATTGTTGATTTCTTGGCAAGATTACGCTCAGTAGTTTGCCATTGCTTTCTGGGCGACCGGCTCACATACCCCGTAAGTTATCGACGCGGTTAGAACCGCTACCGATTCTCGCCGTCGTCACGTTACTCACGAGAGTATACGGGATTACGAAGAAAGTCGCTAACCTTTAGGCCAGGGAGGCCGGCAGAGAACACACTAGACAACGTAAACATTTAAAACTATAGTTACCGACCGGAATTCGAACCTGTCACCTCCAAATGACGACATCACCTCGCTGCAGGAACAAGTGTACTTCGACGTATGACCAACTAGACACCCCTAATGAAGATGTTTTCAATAGCCAGGTCTTTCATACACATGAACCAACAACTATGAAATTCGGACTGAGTTCGTATCTAGCCATTGAAATAGCTCCATAGGTGTGTTTATCTATGAACTGTCTTAGTGGCCTCAAAGGTTTCCCCAATTGGTATTCCTGTGTAACACATGTACAACATTGAAACCCACCAATCATTTATCTTTTTTAAAGGTTTGTTAATATACTGGGCACATCATTGCGGTCCGATGTGTTGGTATGTTTGTTATTTGACCTATTCTGCTTTAATATAAAATTATGAGACCTGTTGTACGATCTCAATGGTGTTCCATATAGGATTCCCAACAATTCTGCTCGTCGGTAGCTTTATACCCTTACACATTGTGCCCGGTATAGGGTGGTCTTCTCATCGTGGTCTCCTACTATTATGGGAGTTGTAACATCGGCAACTTTAACTTACACGCAAAAGGACCTAATCTTTTTCACCCTTACCTGAGAAAGCTATGCACCCGATCGCACTACCAAAGAGATCAGGGGCAGCGTCAGATATCATTAGAAACCAATGGTTCCCAGTCCTATATTGTGAGGCAGAGAAGAGCGCCAGCACTTTCAATCCACGGCCCTCACATAGCAGTAACCACCTATGTGCTGTAAGGTGGGCACACAAGTTGGGGACCCCTGCAGGATATAAGAACCTCCTCACGTCTTAGTTTGGGATATTGACCCGTGAACCGTTCAAACCCCGCCGGCAGGGATTTTCCCAAAGTGGTATTTTCTCGTCCATTCGATGCGGAGCAAATGCCAGAACTTGTCGCCGTGTGTACATAGTTGCCTTTCTCCGTTCTCACCGGCCATCGATTCTTTCAATAGGCGGGCTTGTTCGTGGGAAGGATTGTTCCGTCTGGGTTCTAGCATCTGTCCTATCACCGGGACAAAGGTGATCTTACCAAGGATCCTTTACAGCTGCCTCTGGGAGCGCGTTTCTTCTTGTGATGCGAGTGACCAGTTCTCTGCGCTCAGTGGTTTTAAGTAAAGGGATATGGTGTATAATAAACCAATGCGAGTTGTTCTATGCATAATAGACACATTTATTTATATGTATATATTCTGTGAAGATGCTTCTTAAATCATTCGCAATATGCTATCGTCTATTCGGAGTGTAGATGCACATTCTATATTATTATCTATCCAGAGTCTAGAGGTATATTTTGTCTAATGTGCCCTGGATGTAGCGGTTTATTATTATTATTGTTATTATTATTATTATTATTATTATTATTATTATTATATCCACCTAAATGGACAAGTGTATTTACATAAAAATTTACTTTGTGTGTAGAGGTACATTCTGTTTAGTTATCCACCCATGGTGGAATCAAATGTTGCATGTCCGTTGCAGGACGTTGCTATCAAACCCAGGGTGATTTTTAGGCAAGTTTATGTTCAGTAGTTTGCCAATGCTTTCTGAACGAGAAGTCAACGTTAAAGTCCAACTGACCGGCGTGTGGGTACAGAGGTATATGTCACATAGTTATCTATACTTATCTACCCGGGCAGTAGATTCTATATAGTTACCTACCCAGGAGTGTAAATGGATATTCAGTATAGTTACTAGTTATAGTTATCAGTATAGTTATCTACACCCAGGGTGTAGATGTGTATTCTATATAATTATGTACTCGAGAATGTAGAAATGTATTCTATGAAATCTAAGATAAATCCGTGCGATGTGCTATGTGTTTTCTATACACATTGAATAAATCCGCACATAACCTGTGTCCGTATATTCCTGCAGACGTGCGTAGTCTGTTATAATTTACCCAAAATATAGCGGTATATTTTATTTATATAATTCACGGTAACACAGCGAGGGGTATTACGTCATTTATTTACACTCACTATCATCATCATCGCCGGTCTCTCTGGCCGAGGGGTTACAACACTTTCTCCGTAATCCCGTTTATCACAGCAGAGTCTCGTAGCAGGGCGAGAGCTGGGAGCGGTTCGACCCCCGCTGGTGACTTGCGGGATAACTGAGCCGGCCGCTCAGAAAGCAATGGCAAACTACTGAGCGTAATCTTGCCAAGAAATCAACATACAGCTAAAAGATGCTGATGTTGACAGCGATGTCCTGTAAAGGATATGCAAAACATTTCATTTCATCGTCATCATCATCTTGTACCATGCGCGGTTAGCACTGGCCGATCATGTTTCCGCCATCTTACACGATCACCAGAGTCGTGGATCAACTCAGTGTTCCTGTCTCGACGATACCACGTGGCCAGCCCATCTAGATATTTACTGCTCTGCCTTCCCCTTGTTATTTTCCCATCAATCTTGCCACTTGTCACCAAGTTCTCTAGTTTATTTCTTCTCATAACTTACCCAGAAAAATGTGACTCTCTACATCTAATTTCTCTAATCAGTTTGCGGTTTTTATTTGTCTCTTGTAGGACTTGCTCATGAGGGATTTTTGTTTTTTTTTTGTCCAAGGTATTCTTTGAATATATTTGTATATAATCCATGTGTAGTGTTCATCAAATCGCCTGTAGCCTTTAAGAAACAAAGGGAATGGGGCTTACAGGCAAGAAGATCGACTTCGTTGTAACTGGATTTATCTCTATGGATCGGTCTTGTTACCGTAAAGCGGCCTGCTGAAAACTTCCCACAGTATAGTGGTGCCAGCTGCGACCCCCAAAGTATCTCCCGAAAATATTGCAGCCGTAAACAGAATGACGGTTTCCGAAAACTAAACTCACGATCTTCAGAGCGCGGGGTCGATGGAATGACTACTTGGCCACGGAGACCAGTCTGTCATAATTTACCCGAGGTATAGAGGTGTGTTTCATATAAGCTAGGGTCAAACAACGCAGGGTATTGTGTAATGTTTAATGCATCATCGTCCTGTAACAAGTCCTTTGTCGAATGTCGCACTCATCACGGCGCTGCGAAAGGTTTTCTCTATCTCTGGCCATTTCTTTCGCCTCATGCCCAAAGCGCCTGCTACGTCCTGCGTTCATCTTCGTGCTGCTTGATCCCAGCCTCTTCTTCGAGGGGACTATGCCTTGACTGTTCTTTCCGAGCCCTTGTGATGTTTAATATGGCCAAAGTATGTTGTTTTCCGAGACATGACACTGTTCAGTTTTCTTCCATGTTCACATCTTGTGGTAAATAATGCACTGGAATGGAGTCAGCAACAAAAAAGTAGAATTAGAAAACATCCTGGACAAATAAAAAGTAAACATATGTTGCTTGCAAGAAGCTCACCTCAACGAAAATATAGCCTTCAAAATCAGAGGCTACCAGTGTTACCGATCTGACCGAAAGGACAGGCGAAAAGGTGGGATACTTACCCTTGTAAAAAATAACATTACTGCTTCCCAAATCGAAGTCTATATGGAAGGGGCTGAGTATCAGACACTTAAACTTAAAACAGGCTATACAGACCTACATCTGATCAATTACTACTGTCCAAGTGACCGTCCACAGGCACTGGACACACTACCATTAACAGAAAAAATGATTGTGTGCGGCGATTTCAACAGCCACTCGCAGAGTTGGGCTATGATCACATGGACCAGAGAGGAGAGAGACTGGAAGACTGGCAGGATGAGAATAGATTCATCTTGGTTAACAAGCCGTCCGACCCACATACTTTCTACTCGAGATCATGGCACTCTACAACTACACCTGACCTGGCTTTTCATTCACCAGACCTGGAGTGGAACATTACACGAATTGTTGGGAAACAACTAGGTGGCAGTGACCATCGACCAGTCTTTCTACCTGTAGAAAATGAGCTTGTAAGTGAAAGCAGCACCCTCTCGAGGTGGAACTACAAGAAAGCAGACTGGGCAGTGTACAAGCATCGCACCAGCATACTGGTTAGAAACCTGAACACTGAGAAAAACATAAATAAAGTAGTTGAAGAGTTTGGGAAATGCATACTACAGGCAGCGCAAGAAACAGTACCAAGAGGAGCCCGTAAACAATATAAACCCTACTGGAGTAGTGAACTGGAACAGTTGCATAATGATGTGGAAGTATGTAGAAAGCAAGCAGAGGCCACACCCAGCCAAGAGCACCACAATAAATTCCAGCATGCAAAAGCCAAATTTCAAAGGGCCAAGCTGCAGGCTAGACGGAAAAGCTGGCAGGAAAAAACAGAGTCTCTGAACTTTGAAAGAGACACAAGGAAATTGTGGAAGCTAATAAAACAACTTAACGATGAGGACACAGGGAGAAACTCAAAAATTGCACTACATAAAGATGGAAACATCTTAACAAGAAAGCAAACAGCTGACCATTTTGCGGACTCATTCGCACAAGATAACAATATCAAAATCAGTCCAGAGAAATAACAAGAGATTCAAGAGAAACGGCAACATACAGGACAGAAGCAAATAGTACATGAGGTTCTGGAGGCACCCATCACAATCAGCGAACTGGAGCTAGCCATATCAAAACTGAAAATGAGAAAGTCACCAGGAGCTGATGGTATCTCCAATGAAATGATCAGGAACCTAGGAACAGAGGCCAAAGCAAAGCTGTTGCAGATCTTCAATAACAGTTGGACCTTAGGCAGTGTTCCACAAGCCTGGAGAGAAGCAATCATGATACCCCTCCTAAAATCAGGGAAAGATAGTTCCATTGCCTCTAGCTACAGACCAATTAGCCTCACCAGCTGTCTCTGCAAAACACTGGAACGAACACGTCATCAATCACAGACTACAGTGGTACACTGAAAGTGAAAACATCCTTGTGCCACAGCAAGCTGGCTTTAGGCAGTGCTACTCTACGGAAGATCAGACAACCTACCTCTCTCAAGAAATTGAGGATGCATTCCAAGAGAAGAAGCTGGTGCTTGCGGCATGGATAGATTTGAAGAAAGCCTTTGACAAAGTCTGGAAAGAAGATCTGATGAATAAACTGAGAAACTGCAAAGTCAATGGAAGAATGTACAAATGGGTGAAAGCATACTTGCACAACAGAAGAGCCCGAGTACAGATAGACGGACTAAAGAGCAAGAAAGTACTACTGCGTCACGGAGTTCCCCAGGGCGGAGTATTGTCCCCCACACTCTTTCTAATCTTCATCAATGATCTCGTTGCTAATCTACCGCATGGAATTAAAGCCGCAATGTATGCCGATGACCTGGTTCTATGGAGCACAAATGAACATGCATCAGTGGCCACCAGATTACTACAAAGAGCTGTAGATACATTTGTTGCATGGGCAAATAGATGGTGTGTCAGCATAAACACTGACAAGTGCAGCACCACCCTATTTACCCTCTCTCCAAAACAAAAGGCAGGGACCATCCAGATAAATGGAACACCCCTACGAGAAGATAAAGAACCAACATACCTTGGAGTAACATTTGATGGCAGGCTGACATGGAGAAAGCACATCAACAAAGCAGTAGCAAAAGCCAGAAGGAAAATAGCCATCCTGAGAAAGCTAAGTGGAACCACATGGGGAGCCAGTGGGAAAATACTTAGCAAAGTTTATCAACAGAGCATACGACCACACCTGGAATACGGGTCAACTGCATGGTGTTTGGCAGCAAAAACCACACTACAAGAGCTGGACAAAGTGCAAAATCAAGCACTTAGAGTCACCACAGGAGGGATGAGATCAACCCCTATAGTGGAAATGGAGAAGATGGGGAGGACACAAGCACTGAGTGAGCGCAGAGATACGAAAACGCTAATACAAGCAGAAAAGTTCCTCAGCTTGCCATGCCACCCTATGAAGAACAGATTTGAAAACCTAGCTATGGGGCGGTTGAAAAGAAGTAGTTTTATCCACCAGACCAAACGACTCTGCAGAGAAACCACCGATCTGCCCACAGTTGGTATCCCCCTAACAACTATTCCAGAGCGAACTCCATGGAAAGATGAGCATAGACTATCATTACAAATCCAGACAAAAGTGAGAGGAATATTTGACAAGGAAGATCAGAACAGTGTGCAGCGCAGAACAGCCACTCTCAGCTTCCTTGATGAAGAATACCCACAGGACCTCTGGATCCGAGTCTACACAGATGGGTCAGCACAAAATGCTGTTCGAAATGGAGGAGCGGGAGTGTACATAGAATACCCAAATAATACCAGGGACACAGCTAGAGTACCGACAGGAAAGTACTGCCATAACTACTAGGGCTGTACCGGATTCAAATTTTTGAAATCCGGCCGGAGCCGGATTTGGCCGGATTTATGAAGTGAGATCCGGCCGGAGCCGGAGCCGGAGCCGGATTTACAAATAAAAAAATAAAAATAAAATAACATACTACATCACTTGACTTAGGTGAGTGGAGTCACTCGACTGTTCATTACTGCAGTTCATTACTATAGACATGACAATGATGACATATACTCATATTAAATCATTTAAATGTAAAATAATTACATTCACAGTAGAATAAGTAATTAAGTAGTATTAAGTTCCATAAGTTCAAGATGAAACATAATACATAAGCACATAATGCTAATTTAGTAATTTTAATTGTTAGTTTTCAGTTTCAGTTTTTAGTTTTCACATTGTTTTCAGTTGGCAAATTATCAGCTCAGTTACAACTCACAACAACAGTACACTGAACAGATTGAATTTATTGAAATACATTCATTTAGTAATTTCACTATTTCAGTCAGTCTTCATTATGGCTGTGAAGTTGAACTCTCAGAGTCAAGAAGAGACGAGTTGTATTTCAGGAAAATCAACGTCTCCGCATTTTCTGGTAAAAGGCTACTACGGTGGTCAGTGATAATGTCTCCTGCAGTACTGAACAGCCTTTCCGATGGCACACTTGTAGGTGGTGGTGCAAGAAATACCTGCGCCAGTCTAGCCATGCTTGGAAATCTTTGCTTATTGGCATGCCACCATGAAACTGGATCTGACTGTCGAGTTTGAAGTGGCTCTGACAGGTACTGTGTCACCTCAGTGTTAATGCTGTTGCCTTTGGCACTTGCAGAACGATCTGCGGTGGGATTTTCCTCGACAATTGTGTCAAAACAGCTCCATAGGCTGGACTCGTACTGTGTGGCAGTGCTCACAGAAGTCAAAACACTAGTACTACTACTACTAATAGTAGCTGATGGATCCTGTGGACTGACTGTGTTTGCTGAATCAATAATGGAGTTAGCTGCTAACAGCAGATGGGCTCGTGCATCACTTCTACCACGTTCGGAGAAGAAGCACAGCTTGAATCGAGGATCCAGTAGTGTGGCACAGGTGTACATACTGTTGGATTCAATGTCCGCAAATCTGCTGCTAACAGCTTCAAGCAGAGCTGCTTTCATAGTTTTGATCCCAGCATCACTACCTTCTTTCTGGAGGAAAGCCATGAGTGTTTTCACTAATGGGATCACAACTGATATTGATGCCTGAGCTGCACTTATTTCACGTGTGATTTCTTCAAATGGTGCCAAAGTAGCTACCACATTCTCCGTGACTGCCCACTGTTGTGCCGTTAGCCCAGTTACCGAATCAATTTCAAAATTTTCAACACAGTACAGGCTGATGCTGCGCCGTTGTTCTAACAGACGTCGTAACATATAGAACGTTGAGTTCCATCGTGTTGTCACGTCCTGGATAAGCTGATGTTGTGGTAGGTTTAATTAATTTTGAAGTTCATGCAAACGACTGGTTGCTGAAGAAGAGTGTTTGAAATGTCCTACCAATTTTCTTCCAGTACTGATGATGCCAGCAACATACTTTTGACTCAAAAGACCATCACGCACACACAGCTGCAGTGTGTGTGCAAAACATCCAACACTTGAATAGCTGCCATCACGAAAGCATTTGGCAATGTTGAATGCATTGTCTCTCACAACAACATGGCACTTCTCACGTGCAATTGACCACTCATCCAGCATCATTTCAAAATGTGCAAGCAAGTTTGTGGCCGTGTGATGTTCATCACATGCAGTACAATGGAAGACTACACTGCGGAGAACGAAGGAGTCTGTTAACCAATGGCCAGTGAGGCCCATAAATGACTGAGTGGTGTGTTCAGCTGTCCACGTATCTGTTGTGAATGATATGTAATCAGTGTCAGATATCATTGCTGCAATTTTTACCTTCAGACGTTTACACATGTCAGGAATGATATGTTCAGCAAAGTACTTTCTTGAAGGAAATTCATATCTTTTTTCCATTGTATGCATCAACTCTCTGAAACCTGGTCGTTCCACTACTTGAAAAGGCTCCATATCTATGGCTATCATTCGGGCTACGGCAGCATGAATGCGTTTAGCATTGAGACTGTTGATGTCCCAAATTTTGGCCCGGTCCCATGCCTGCACAATTGACTGCTGAGTACTGCTGCTTGCTTTGTGCAAACACGGTCCCAGATTCATCATAGATGTGGTCGCCAATACACTGGCCTTCAGTGATGCTTTCTTTTCCATCATTTCGTCATAGCTTTTCTTGTGCATCGATCGCAAATGGGTCTGCATTGATGATGTTGAGAAGTCTTTGGGGCGATCTGATCGTCCACGCGATAACTGTTTGTCACACAACTTACATATTACCTTCGCTGAATCATCGTCTTTAACATTGAAGTAATCCCAAACGGCGCTGTATGACTTAGATTTTGATGCCATTTTATTTTATGGGCAAAACCAAAGAAATTTACGAAAATAAATATTCAAGTCCCACAAACTCATGAAGTAATGCACCATTAAAATTCAAAATGAGTGTTTTTTTCTTAAAATTCTTATTTACATCAGCGAGAAATAGTAAACCGGAAGTGCTACTGTGCTATTGCCTAAAATTCGACGTGGCCTCATGACATATGTACAGAAAATTCACGTGACTAGGCAACACAAATCCGGCCTAAATCCGGCAAAACTGGACCGGAGCCGGAGCCGAAGCCGGATTTGTAAAAATGGCCGGATTCCGGATTTGCCGGAGCCGGAGCCGAAATCCGGTACACCCCTAATAACTACAATGCTGAAATTGAGGCAATCAAGATAGCAACAGAGAAATTACTAAATACCAGCAATGGTACACAACCTGTGGTGCTATTGACAGATGCAAAATCAGTACTCGAGGCGCTCCTGTCTGGGAAATTGCCAGTACTAAGGACACTACTTTCTGAACTTAGCAGTCAGCATAAGGTCACCATACAGTGGATACCATCCCACTGTGGAGTACCCGGGAACGACAGAGCTGATCAATTGGCTAAGGAAGGAGCCAAAGAAGAACAGCCTGATGTGCCTGTAACATACCACCAAAAGAAAAGAATGATCAAATCAGTCAGAAAGCCACCAAAACCTGCTCAAGATGACTACCACGTTATGGATAGACCAGAACAAGTCATTATTCTGCGCCTCAGAACAGGGCACAATAGATTACGCAACCACATGTATACAAAATTCAAGATTGGTGAAACAGCCATGTGTACATGTGGATTGGCGTCGCAGACAGCAGAGCACATACTCCAAGACTGCCAAAAATATAACATATCTAGGCAAACCTTCTGGCCTAGAGAGACGACAGTGGAAGATAAACTCTATGGACCGCTGTGTGAACTGAAAAAGACAGTTCAATTCATACAAGAGACAGCACTGCAGTTATAGACATATTTCAAGCGAACGAAAGAAGAAGAAGAAAAAGAAGAACATCTTGTGGTATGTCAGGTTTTTCTTCTTCTACATTGTCCACAATATTCTAAGAAGTGTTTTGAAGCATTTGATCTCACAAGCCTCAATTTATTCTGTAGTGATTGCGAAATGGTAGATGACTCACATCCATCAGATGAAAACCTTTTCCTCCCAATGACTATTTGAGTTGTCCAAACAGGTGGACATCACTTGGGGCTAAGTCTGGCGAGTACCGGGGATGTGGTACACACTGAAAATGGAAGTCTTCGATGGTCTCAACCGTTGCTCGGGCAGTATGGGCATTGTCATGTTGCCAAAGGACACCTTTACTCAGAAGTCCACGTCGTTTGGATTTGATTGTGGGTCGAAACTTCCTACTCCACTCTTTGTTGGACTCATAGGCATGCATCACCACACTGGACCTTCATTCGCCTATGAATTTCTATAGGTTTCACCCCTTCGCTGATATATATATATATATATATATATATATATATATATATATATATATATATATATATATATATATATATAAAGTATAACAGAATGCTCCTCCTTGGTGCATGTCAAAAGCGAGGCGGCCATCTATAAACTGTCCTTATGACGTCACCATGTTCGTCTGCACCGTGATGTCGCGTACTTAATACTTTTGACATCCTTACCAAAATATATTGACAAGACAATGACTTGGTTATTGTACTTTCTATCACACTTTTAAGGCTTTCAATCAAAGCCCCTTCGTAGTAAGTCTGTCAAGGACCCTTTTACATGCGTCAAGGGACATTGAGCATATGGTGTGAGGCCCATATTGTTATAGACTAATCTCTATTGGTGATGTGTTCATTATTCTTGACTTCCCAAAACACATCATGGTTCCCATTTTATACTGTGACCACGTGGGAGCCCTAGTCAATTTTTATAAACACCCCTGCCATATGGGGATTGGAGCACATGACATGCGCTACCGCCGCTCCCTAGACTTTTAAAGATAACAGCTTTATACACATATTATAGATACATATAAATCGTTACAAGAGAATACATTAGTGTGGCCATATTCATCAGCATAAAGTATGGCTAGGTTCATGTAGCTATCACCCATATATCTGGGTATTATTGCGCATGTTACTGCTTCTCTTTGACATAACTTATTTTCTACCCGTATACCATGAGTATATGTCCGAGGTTTTAATATCGTGTCTGTCTGTCTGTCTGTCTGTCTGTTCGTCCGTCCGTCCGTCCGTCTGTCTGTCTGTCTGTCTGTCTGTCTGTCTGTCTGTTCGTGTATGCATCGTTGTCACACTTGTCTTGTGTTTATTAACGAATTATGGATAAGGCATTATCATTGTGACATGTGGTTTCCTGGTACTAGTTTACGGATCGTTGGTTGATGCTGTTCTCATGGTTGGTTTTGTTATATTTCTGGCCATCATTCCTCATTTTCGTTTGTACGTACGTACCTGCCTGCCTGCCTGCCTACCTGACCGTCCGCCTGCGCATCCACCCACCTACTTACCTACCTGCCTACTACCTGCCTCCCGGCCTATCTGCCTACCTCCCTTTCTAATTACGTACATGCACACATACACGAAATCTGCATGAGATACAGACGGACATTATTACCTCGGAAAACCCCCTCATCTCCCCCTCCCTCTATACCAGTACAGAGGTGTTTTATTTCAATTGCACAAGTGCGTTCATGTATTTTTATACATTCAGGTATTTCGTGCCGAACATACCTGCCATTTTGTGCCCAAAGAACTATTTCGTAACTTTATTCAAAGTCGTTCGTTGAGGAAATTTCAGAACTAGTGCTAGATTTCCTTAAGTTGCATAACTAAATGACACGCAATGTAGACTGGCTGGAGCCATGTGTGAGCAGATTACTGTATGACCTGTAGATGTACTTGATGGCGTATCTCCGAAAGTGAAGGATTAGCTTGCAAATGGATGTCGGCGTTTTGTTATCTGAGGTTCTGTTTCACTCGGAAATGTTCACTTAAGTGGAGAACTGTTATATAAAGTGAGACTGACCTCGGGTCTTGGCACGTTATCTAAACAGCTCAGCGTGAACTGCTCTTACTAGTGCCTTACATGGTCCATAATTGTCTACGGCGTCAGTTTTCTAGCGGCCCTTCATGAGATATCCAGCAACTAGCAACAATTTCTGGCAATCGTCAGCCTACTTCCGGAGG